>PVIC010003464.1:0-15253 GCA_004025085.1 Thryonomys swinderianus | reverse complement strand
ATGAGTTCTAGAATGTATGATAGATTTTGTAAAATAGGAAATATTCAAAGGGAATGTGGTAGGGAAATGTAATGAGGGAAAAGAATAAATATGATTTGGAAAGAAAAAGAAATAGCATGTATATGTGGGGTGGGTAAGGATATGGGTAAAAATGAGAATTAACTTCTGTCATATACTGGTATAAATTCCCCAAATGTTGAATGTGATTGTGAGCTGTATATAAAATGTACCAATAAAGAATTCAATTTTTAAAATGTAAACAAAGCTGGGGGCCGGAGGGTTAGCTCAGTGGTTCCGGCGCCTGCCTCGCAAGCGCAAGGTCCTGAGTTCAATCCCCGGTAACCACATATAATGCTGGGTGTGGAGACACGCCCACCAACAGTCAACACCGCATACCACAATGCCAGACGTGGTGGCTCACGCCTGTCATCCCAGCACTCGGGAGGCAGAGACAGGAGGATTGCTGAGTTCGCGACGGCTTGCCTGGGCACCATAGCGAGCTCAGGGCCAGCCTGAACTACAAAGCAAGACCCTGTCTCAAAAGCAAAAAAAAAAAAAAAAAAAGTAAACAAAGCTGAAAGATAATGAAGGAAGGGTTCTTGCACATGATTTCATGAGAAGACTCTGCCAAAGCCAAAAGCTTGGAAAGAGGCCATTGCAACCTTATACAAAATGTACTTTGATGAAGACATCTCCCCAGAAAACTGCCTATTCAATCCTGGGACTGATGCCAGTCTTGTTACTAATTATTGTGGCCAAGGATTACCACTTCAAAACACCTCCTGTAATCTTCCTCATTTTTGTCTTTAGAAACTTCTCCTTGCCTTGATTTCTTTGAATGTTCACGGTTTACTATGGTGCATGGATTTCCAATGCTCTGATATTCTCAAATATTCCTCAGAGAATCTCTTTCTTATTTTTTATTCAGTTTGACAAGTGTAGTTATTACTAATAATAACACAACTGCAACTCAGAAAAAAGCAAAAAATATTTATAAATATATAAAAATATCCAGTGCCTGAAAAGGAAAAATTTTAAATGTCTGACATTTAATGAAAGATGACCAGATATGCAAGGAGGTGGGAAAGCAAAACCCATTATGAAAAGAATACTCAATCCACTGAGATCACTCCAGAGTGACACAGACACTAGAATCACCAGAGAAGGACATTAAAACACATACAACCTTACTGCATGTGTTCAGAAAGTTAGGTAGAGGCATAAAGGATTAAAAGGCCCATACGAAACCTCTGAGAAGCAACAGCAGAGATGGAGGAAGGGGAGTAAAAGTCAAAAAGATTCTTGGGCAAGGACATAGCTCAGTGGCACCATACCTGCCTGGCAAATGTAAGGTCCTGAGTTCAATCCCTGGTACTGGAAAAACGGAGGCTTCTCTTTGTGAGCAAAAGAGATACATTAGTCCAGGTTCTCTAAAAGACAAAGGCCAAGATAGGATCATATACACAACAGTTTATTAGAAGAGTTGCCCATGAGGAGAACTATAAAGGGGTCTGAGGCTAGGAGAGCTTCAGACCATAATGCCAGTAAAGGAGAGAGGACAGAAGTCGGGGGAAGATCTGTGCTAGGCTGCTCTTTGTCTAAGAAGTATTCAGTGAGGCCAATGGGGCAACCTTGAGCCGAAGTCACCTAAGAAAGGAGTGTCCTACTCCACAAATGTCCCCCCAGCATCCTGCCTTAGTGTCCTCGCTGCATTGTGCCATGGCTGGGAAGCAGGCAAGACTTGCAGCTGGTCTATCCACGTCTTGTGTTTCTTTTTAAATCTATCATTAAAGAAAGATGATGCCACTGCAGAGTTCACTTCTCTTTGCCCAACAGAAGAATGTAGAATCCAGGAATTTGAAACGGCAGCCACTGTGACCAGTTTTATTTCAGTCACACCCGTGATCTTCCCTTCTGTTGGCTGTAGGTGGTGCCATCACCTCTGCCTGGGCTCCAAGGCTGCCTGCTGCTCTGAGTTACTCTTAGCATGTGTTCGAATCTTGTTCTCTGTGGATATCTGTAGAACTGGACAACAGTTATAAAGAATCCTGGCCTTAATAAATATAGCTAGTGATACTAATAGTCCCACCCCTATCGCTCACTCCCTACCCAGGATTCATGAGACTTGAGCTAAGGCATAAAGTTGCTGGATTCTTTAAGCAGATTCTTCTAACAGAGATTCCAGGAATAGGGAAGGCAGACATCCACTGACCTTGTTCCCAAAGGACAGATGTAGATTATCCCTGTGGTCCTTGGACCTCACCAGAGGAACTATAAAATACACGGTGCCCTGACAGTTCAGCCCGCAGAGATGCCAGGTTCTCTGTGATAAAGTGACTCCTAACACAGAGAAGGCAGGCACTTGGGACTCCAGGCTTCCCTCACTCCACCAAGCTATTTTGCTATGGTCCTAGCGAAAAAACCTTTTTTACCCCAAAATTCAAAGGCATTTTTCCTATCTTTAGCATTTCCTTACCTCTTTTCAGCATTTTTTCCTTCTCCCAGAGTCTAGAAAAGCCTCTGGACTGTTGCGGCCCCACATGCCTCTTCCAGCCTCTGGCTACCCCTGCCCAAAAACCTTCATGGGTTTCTCTTCTCTCACAGCTCCCCATTTGGGGGCCACCCCTGTGGGTCTGCCTCCGACTTCTTTCTGGGTTTTCATCAGTATTCTCCCCTGGGTACCTCCTTCCTCCCACCCCCTCCCTGATTCTGTTTAATTCTGAGTCAGCTGATCCTGCTGCTAGTTCTCCTCTTCACTCGCCTGTCACACAGACCTCCCCCCAGGTCACATATCCAAACCTGAGCCAAACCTCATCATCTGCTCCTGTGCCCGCTACAGCCAGCAAGTCAGACCCTGGGCCTCTCTTTCCAGTCGCCAAAGCCAGAAACTTGGATATCATCTTGACTCCTGAATTTGTTTTCTAAGGCTGCTACAACAAATTGGTTGACTTAAAACAATAGATATCTACTCTCTCGTAGTTTAGAAAGCCAGAAGTCTGAAATGAAGGGCTTGGGTTGGCCAGGCTCCCTCCAGAAATCCTAGGGAAGGACCCTTTCTTGCCACTTTCAGCTTTGGAGGGTCCAGGCGTCCCTTGGCTTGTGGCTGCCTGACTCCAATCTCTCGCTCCATCTCCACACGACTTTCCTCTCTCAGCACTGTCCCTTTTCCCCAGTAAGAATGCTCTTATTTCATTCAGGGGCCAACCCACTTGAGGACGATCTTGTCTCATTTTTAATTATGACCAGATTTCCAAGTGGTCATACTCTAAGGCTCTGGTAGACATGGGTTTGAAGGGATGCTATTCAGGCACTGTGCCCCACCATTTAATGTCATTGATTCCACACATTTAACTTTTCTTCAGTCCACCTCACCTCTCTGTCCTCATGGCCAGGCCATTTCCTTGATCACATCCCGACTACCAGGCATGGTGGCTCATGCCTGTAATCCCAGCACTCAGGAGGCAGAGGCAGGAGGATTCCTATGAGTTCAAAGTTTGCCTGGGCTACATAGTGAGCTCAGGTACAGCTTGAGCTACAAAGTGAGACCTTGTCTCAAAACACACACACACACACACACACAGAGACTGATCCAGGTCTCCCCGTCCCCAGCTTTGCCTTTTATCCAATCCTTTTACAGCACTCAGAGGAACTGTTCCAAACAGATCAAACTCTTTTTCTAGTCACATTCTGCCAATTTCTCCATCTCTCTGTCTCTGTCTCTCTGTCTCCTGCGACCAACTCCTTCAAGGCTCAGGTTAGAAGCTATCCTGATCCCATCAGATTAGTGTCTGGGCCCCCCTCATCATACCCCAGTCAGACTTTACTACTTGGGCCTTCCAAAGGCAGGTGCTGGCTCACAGTCACTAACTCGCTGAGTATCCAACAAGTACACAGTGTGAGCACCCAGCTAAATCAAGGGCTTCCTTTGGCCTTTAATACCCACATGCCACATTTACTGCTCACAATAGCTTTGTGATATGGCTGACTAGCTCTGTTCTTCCCATTTTTGAGCTGTCAAAACTGAGGCACGGAGAAATCAGGCAATTCACACAAAGTCAAAAACTAATAAAATGACAAATCTCATAACCCAGAAAGCCTGACTCTAAGGTCCACTCTAAACCCTTGTACCATACTCACATACTTATAGAAATAAATTAATTAGAGACCTCATTAGTTAATGTTAAGTTGAATCACCATGAGCCAGAGATACTAACTAACATCTCCTTAGGTCACCTAGTATGAACAAAACTTCAAGTCAAGTCTTAAACTTCCTGGAGCTGCCTGAACCCCACAGAGGACAGGTCCACTGTGCTCCTGAGAGTGTAGGAGTCTCCAGAGGGCACCCGAGCAAGGGATGCTGTCCACAAGGTTTTATAATATCAGGACAGACATCTTCCACCACAGAGGAGAGAAGCTGGCCAAAGGGGATCCCCTGGTAACACCAGAGGAAGTGCTCAGCACCACTCATGGCATCCTACTCAAAAACTAAACTATAGCAACAACCAAAAATAAAGAACTCACATTCAAATCTCAGTCTCAATCAAGCCTCAAAATCTAATCCCCATATCAAAGAAAATACAGAGTTGCATGTGGTGGCAGGTGCCAATAATCCCAAGCACCTGGGATGCTGAGGCAGCAAGATCACAAGTGTGAGCTGGCCTAGATAACTTAGCAAGACCCTTTCTCAAATAAAACTAAGAATGGAAATCAGTACGGGAACTTCTCAAAGGACTAAGAATAGAAATGTCATTTGACCCAGCTACTCCACTTCTGGATATCCTCTCAGAAGAGTTAAAGTCATCGTGTTACAGGGATACATACATACCTGTTTTATAACAGCACATTTTTATATTATAGCAGCACTATTCATAATAGCTACCCTAGAAATGTCTATCAATAGAGGAGTCAATAAGAAAATGTGGTATTTATACATAAAAAGGAGTACTACTTGGCTGTAAAAAAGGATAAACTTGAGACATTCATAGGTAAACGGATGCACCCTGAGGCCACAGTGTTAGGTGAAATAAATTAGACACATGAGCTTAAATATCACATGGCTTCTCTTAAAAAAGAAGCCCACCACATCCTAGGCTAGTGACCGGTATCCTACATTCAAACAGACTAGTGAACTGTTGGCCAAAGGCCACTGCCTTCAGTTTTGCATGAATAAAAAGTTAAGCTACAGAAACTAACATTCCAAAGTAGCTAGATTTAGGGATACACTTTAGTGCATCACAACTGCTATTAAAAAAAAAAAAAGAAAACCTTAGACAGGGTGGCTTATAAACAACAGACACATCTCTCACAGTTTGGGAGGCTTAGGAGTCCAAGGCACCTACAATTCTGATGTCTTCTGAAGAGCCGCTCCCTGGCTCACATCCAGCAAGCCTCTTCCCGATGAATCCTCACATGGTGGAAGGGGGATGGGAACTCTCTGGGTTCCCTTTTATAAGGGCACTAATCTCATTCATGAATGCTCTACCCTTGTGATCTAATCATTTCCAAAAGGCTCTACTTACTACCAACACACTGAGAATTAGATTTCAACACATCAGTCTTGTGAGACACATTCAATCCACACCAAGATGAGAAGAGTATCCTCTGACTTGCCCTCTGCAGAACAGTCCTAATCAGGGGATGCCTGCCCCATGGGACGGGGGGGGGGCTCTCACTCCGCCAAAGCCCAGCCTCCCCACCATCGCAGTCGGTAACCCTGCTGGCATATTTTATCTACTCAGTAGGTCATAACGACTGTTCTCTTACATTAATAAGCACGGTAAAGAAATGGTGCACCACAATCTAGAAGGGCCTAAATCCCAGCAGCCTGCCCAGATGGAGGTTTGGAAGCTGTGGAAAGGCCAAGGAGCCCACAACACGGCAGCGACCCGGGCAGACACACAGAGCTGACCCTCTGCTCTGCCTCTCCCTGGGACTTCCTGCACCGGCAAAATCCCGCTCCAGACTCTCCAGAGGTTTTCTCCAGTGCTTAGTCGCAGGAACACCAGATCCTCCTGCAACCAGCTTATGCTCCATACCCCGGCGTTCTTGGTGCCGCCTTCTAGCAAGGCCTGGCTCCCCTCAAAGAAGCTCAAAATGGCCTCTGCTCACCACGAGGAGGAGGAGCACCGTGACTTTCAGGCAGAGGGTAGCCAGGGGGGCGCTGCCATTGTCCACACACCAAGGTGGAGGTGTCGCTATCCTTGTGCCTTCAGTACTCAGTATTTGGGAACAGGGACCGCACTTGGGTTCCCGGTTCTAACACACCGCTGCCCCGCCAGCCCTTGGGATAGACCAGATCCGAGTGGAGGCTGCACAGGGTCCTTACGAAGCTCAGAAGCCTACAGGTGTAGCTAGAGAAGTGAGACAGCAGCCAACTTCCCGGGCCTCAGAAATACCCTCCCCACTCACCCCAGTCCGTATCCCCCAGACGCTGGACTCGGGCCTGAGGGCCGGGGTGCACCGCCCAGAGCGCCTGCGCGTGGATGTCGGCCCTGAGCCGAACCGCCTGAGTGGCAAGTTTGCGACCAGCAGGGGGCAGCACGAGCCCGCCTCTCCGGGGTAGCCGGCAGACCTCAGAAGGAAGAAGGCCGAGTCTGTAGAGGAAATTAGCCCCAAAGCCTCGGACATGGTGTTAATGAGCAGGCCTGGCTCTCTTCCTGCTGGCCCTGACACTGGAACAGAAATTACCTACACTTTTCTCCACCAGTGCGACCTGGCAAGGGGCCTACTGTAGCTACAATCAACAAAACAGACTGCAGGACAGTGTGAGTGGGGGAGTTACTCTCAGATGAGCCTCTCCTTCCTCTTCCAGTAAATAGGACAGTAGCACCCCCTCTGTGGGTTGTTATGAAGCTCAAGTACACAAGTGCTTAATAAATGTTAACCTCTACAGCACTTTTCCAGTTGCATTACAATTGCCTGTGTACCCTCCTTGTACAGATTTCTTTAAGCTCCTTGGGCAATCTTTAGGATCTTTACCCAGAGTGAAAGTTCTGCGCCCTAAGGTTGCCCGGACTACCCTGGGTGGAGAGTGATTGTCAACCATCTTGGTATTGCCAGTGTGAGCAGCAGCTCCGATCAAAGCAACTGTTGTATCGGCCAGGGTGAAGCCACCAAGCTGGGCTCATCCCGCAGGCTCCATCCCGGCCCCTCAGAGTCCTATTTCCCATCTCAAACCCACTCAGCCACTTGAACCCTGTCAGGATCCCCTCAGACTCCAGCCCCAAGAAGCCTGGGGGAGCACGCCCTGTCTTGTGAAAGCAAGGATTGTTGTCCCCAGCCTAAGTCCCTTCCAGTTGCCCACCAGGTGTTCTTTCTACCTGAGACAGCCTGGCCCTGACCGGGTCCTCACCCACTTTGCTGTCTCTGTGCTGGTGACTGGCACTGAGCTGACAGTTCTGCTAGGAGACAGGGGAGACAGGAGACACCCCTGCCTATCACCACCCTTCCTCCACTCTCCCTCTAAGAAAATAAATTGAAAGCTCAACTCAGTTGCCCCAGTCTTCACAGCCCCCCTCAGGCTCAGCCCACGGGGGAATGGGGTGGGGTCTCCCTAGGGAGGGGTGTGAGAATTCTAGGAAAGAAAAGTCTTCTTCAATAGCTAAGGGTAGATGGGCAGGTGGGGGGCCCTGAGGATCCTTCCCTAGACATTTCGTGTGGCTGACCTGAGACCAGGGAGTCTTGGCCCTCTCTTCTCCCCTGTGGCCCAACAGCAGGGCCATGTCTAACATATGTGGCACTCATGGGAGAATTGGCTTAGGTTAGTTTTTCCAGTCTTCATCGGACTTCTGAGCCAGATGACCTCACGAAATATACTACCTGTTCAACTACATATACCAAAACCTGCATTCTTCCAGGCCTATTGGAAATAAAATCTAAGTCTGTGACCAGAAAAATGTCTATTTACTCACTTCTGTACTCTGGGGCTATGGAGGGAGAAGGAGAGAGAGGAATCGATGTTCCCATGAGAAAATAACACATCTTACTCCGGTCAGTGGACTCACAGCTCCCAAGGCTCTGTCTCAGGGCCTGATGAGGTTTGAGGGCACATGCAGGAAGCTCGTGGTCTAACCCTGGAGATCCAACACACCGACAGAGGTGGCTGACCACTCATTGTGCTCAGTTCTGTCTCCCCAAACACTCCTTACTATCTACCTTAACCGCAACACAGCTTCTTTCTAAACTCAGAAGCACTCTGGGGAGGCCTTTCTTCTTCACTAACTCCTGTCCCTGAGTCTCAGCTTTCCATAAGAGACTAGATGACACTGTCTCTGTTCTATGTGGCCAGTGTCTTCAAATATGTGTCCTCAACATAAGACACCACCGTTGGGGAACCTAAAAAATTCTGAAGTCTGGTCAGTTGGGATCCCCATGTCCCACCTACTCAGGAGGCTGAGGTGAGGGGATCACTTAAGCCCAGGACTTCAAGAACATTCTGGGGAATATAACAAGACCTCTTTTTTTTTTTTTTAATTTCAACTCAGGTGCGAAAATGTACATTAAAGGATGATTATGGGAGTATGTAGCTAATGAAGACATTTTCAAGACATTTTAAGTAGGGAGGAGAGAATTGGAGAATAGTGTGGTCAGAGCACATGTAGATTTTTTTTTTTTTTTTTTTTTTTTGCTTTTTGAGACAGGGTCTCGCCTTGTAGTTCAGGCTGGCCCTGAGCTCACTATGGTGCCCAGGCAAGCTGCCGCGAACTCAGCAATCCTCCTGTCTCTGCCTCCCGAGTGCTGGGATTACAGGCGTGAGCCACCACGTCCGGCATTGTGGTATGCGGTGTTGATTGTTGGTGGGCGTGTCTCCACGCCCAGCATTATATGTGGTTACCTGGGATCGAACTCAGGTCCTTGCGCTTGCGAGGCAGGTGCCGGAACCACTGAGCTACCCCTCCGGCCCTAATTTTTTTTTTTTAATAGAGGAGTATGGATAGATTTGGGAAAGCCAAAAAGCTACTAGGCACAAGGTCGGCAGTCGGGTGATTATGAAGTCAAAAACATGGAAGTTAAATTGATAACAATATATTCCTTGATGCTGAGCTGACTGGAAAAAAAGGAAGAGTGAGAAAATATCAAGGTGAAAATGGAAGGAATGTTGGCACATGTGGGCTGGAGCAACCCTTCAGGACACAGAGCTGGCAGTGTTCAGCAAGAAACTTAACATGTTTTTACACACTGTGGCCCAGAATTCCTCAGCTGCCTCTACGTCACAAGGATATTTTCCCCATGGGTGATTGAGAAACCTGCAGAAGGATTTTTGTTGTGGATTTATGTGAGGTGGCAGGTGATTTTTTTTGGAGCCACCTAAATGTCCTTTCCTGGAAGAGAAGTAAGATGAAGTGGACACAAACTATGGAGCGCTACACAGCAGGCAGACACATTAGAGCTGGATCTTTAAAAATCTCTTCTTCCCTTCCCTCCTTTCCCCCAATCCTTCTCTCCTCTTCTTTTCTCTTCCCTTCCTGGAAATCCTACCCAGAAGCTATTAGGTTGGGCCAAGCAAGTCCAGGAATCCCTACAATGGAGGCTACACGCCATGGTGAACACGTATGGGTATTGGGATCCAAGCAGTGTCAGAGCTAGATGTCCAATCTGGAATGGGGGAAAAGGACCTCCCAGTAGGGCAAGGTGACAACAGGATTCTCATTGTGTAATAGGAGACTGTCAAATAAGCACACTAAAAATAATGAGAAGGAAGTTGTAAAACTAGGAAAAAACAGGAAAAGAGGAAGAGCCTTGTGTTTGCACTGGAACTGGACTTATTAATATCAATGTATGGGTCTCGATAACATAAATACAAATGTGTTTAAATACATTTTCTGGCCCTGTGCAGAGAGGGTCTCAGGGCTACAATCTTTAATACAAATGAACATAGGTAGGTCCCAAATCTCAGTAACTTCCAAATAACTTCCAAGTAACATTATCTACTGAAAGAACTAAGAGCCCTGAGGGGCAATAAATAGCTGATTCAAAAGTTAAAGCATGGGAGGGTTGGAGATTTAGCTCAGTGGTTCTGGCGCCTGCCTTGCAAGCGCAAGGTCCTGAGTTCGATCCGGTAACCACATACAATGCTGGGCGTGGAGACTCACGCCCACCAGCAATCAATACCCCATACCACAGTGCGGGGTGTGGTGGCTCACGCCTATAATCCCAGCACTCGGGAGGCAGAGACAGGAGGATTGCTGAGTTCCAGGCTTGCCTGGGCTACATAGTGAGCTCAGGGCCAGCCTGAACTACAAAGCGAGACTCTGTTTAAAAAAAATAAAAAAGTTTAAGCATGGGAAACTATATGATGAAATCACTGTATCCTGCGCTAGAAAATAAAGAAACACTCAGAGTGATAGAAACATAACAAAAGAGAACAGGAATCACTGACAAGATTACCAAGACAACTCAGTGAAGAAAGAACACTCTCTAAAATAATGCTGAAATCTAGATAGCCACAAACAGAAGAATGAAGTCAGATCCATATATCATAAACATTAACTCAAAACTAATCAAGGACCTAAATGTAAGAAAACCAAACCTATAAAGCCCTTACAAGAATAAGTATTAAATCTTTTTTTTTTTTTTTTTTTTTTTTTTTTTGCTTTTTTGGAGACAGGGTCTCGCTTTGTAGTTCAGGCTGGCCCTGAGCTCACCATGGTGCCCAGGCAAGCTGCCGCGAACTCAGCAATCCTCCCATCTCTGCCTCTCGAGTGCTGGGATTACAGGCGTGAGCCACCACGCCCAGCATTATATGTGGTAACCGGGGATCAAACTCAGGTCCTTGCGCTTGCAAGGCAGGCGCCAGAACCACTGAGCTAACCCTCCGGCCCAAGTATTAAATCTTAACATGAGATTCAGTAATGGCCTTCTAGTTCTATCTGGAAAAAAAAAGCAATGAACTAGATTTTGTTAGACATTTTTTGTGTTTCAAAGAAAAACGAAGAGAGAGGCATGGTGACACATGCCTATCATCCCACCCTTCTAAGAAGTTGAGGTAGGAGAATCACAAATTCAAGCCCAATCTTGAATTTAGTGAGACCCTAAATCAAAATATAAAAAGGGTTGGGAAAACAGCTCAATGTGAAGGCTCTGGGTTCAACCCCATGGACTGACCCAACCCCAGTACCAGGAAGGGACAAGTGAGGGAAGCAACAAAATGAATGTTTCCCTAGTATGGGTGTTGGAGACTGGTGCAAGCACTATGGAGATCAGTGTAGAGATTCCTCAAAACACTAGCATTAGAGGTCCCATTTGAACTGCTATTTCTCTTCTAGGTATCTACACAAAAGAATTAAAAGATTCATATCACAGCGATATATGTGCATCCATGTTTATAGTAGCTTGGTTTGTAAAAGACTCCAAATGCCCAGCAACAGGAGACTAGATAGAATAGATGTGGAGTTTTTTTTAAACAATGAAGTGTAATGTAACTCAGCCATAAAGAATGATAGATTTAAGTAATTATACTCAAATGGGTATACCTTGAGGACATACTCATTAAGTGAAAAAATAGAAAACAGATGTGTAAATATCATACCATTTCTCGGTATGAGAAACTGAAGGTGTGAGTTCCAAAATGTATGATAGGTATTATGAAATATAAAGAAAATGTTCAAAAGAAAAAGGGAAAGGGGGTGCAGATAAGTAAAGAAAGGAAAGAAAAATTTGTGGGTTAAAGAAGGAAACAAAGCCGGGCGTGATGGCTCATGCCTGTAATCCCAGCACTCGGGAGGCAGAGGCAGGAGGATTGCTGAGTTCGAGGCTTGCCTGGGCTACATAGTGAGCTCAGAGCCAGCCTGAACTACAAAGTGAGACCCTGTCTCAAAAAAAAAAAAAAGGAAACAGCTTATTTATATAGGGGGTGAGGGTTGGAGGGAGGGAAAAAATTAGAATTAAGATGTGTCATGTACTGATACAAATGCTCAATGTTGAATGTGATCATAATATATATATATAATGTACAAACAAAATCAATTTTTAAAAAGAAAAATACTTATTAATCATGTAATGGTTAAGGGACTTATATCTATGATATATGTTTAAAGTTCAAATGATATAAAGATGACCCAATATAAAAGTGAGCAATGGGATGAACAGACATTTCTTCACAATGTACAAGTAGCCAATAAATGCATAAAAAGATGCTCGTCAAAATGAAATGCAAGCTAAAACCACACCAAAATACCACTTCATACCCACTGTTGATGGGCATTTGGACTGTTTTACAAACCAAGCTACTAGAATGGTTGTAATCAAAAAGACAGATAATGGCAAATGTTGGTGAAGATGTGGAGAAATTGGAACCTTTATTCTCTGCTGAGAGAAAATGTAAAATGGCATGGCCACTTTGGAAAAAAGAGTAGCAGTACTTCAAACAATAAAACACATAATAGACTGAAGCATATAGTTATATACCCCAGAGAAATGAAGCAGATAGCCATACAAAAACTTTTACAATGGCTTTCAATAGCACATTCCTTTCAATAGCCAGACTTCCAATCCAAAAGTCTATCAACATACAGATAAGCATAAAATGTAATATGCCCACCTCAGAATATTATGTAGCTATAAAAACTGAAGTACTGATACATGCTACATTATAAATGAACCTTGAAAGCATTATACTAAGTGAAATAGGCCAATCACAAAAGACCATCTATTATAGAATCCCACTCATGTGAAATGTTTAGAATAAGCAAAACTATAAACATAGAATATAGAGTAATAGTTACCCAGGGTTAGAAGGTACAGGAGGGTTGAAAAGTGAGAGCTAAAGTGTACCAGGTTTATTTTTCAGAAGATGAAAATGTTCTAAAATAGACTGTAGAGATGACTGTACTACTCAGTGGATATACCAAAAATCAGTGATGACTATCTTAAGCAGATTAATTATATGATATGTAAATTATATCACAAAAAAGCTTTTACCAAAAATGAAACATCTTAAAGGGGCTCTCAAATTTGAGACAATAAACAGCAATTATAAAAAGCTATAACCAGCCAGGTGTGATGGCTCGCGCCTATAATACCAGCACTCGGGAGGCAGAGACAGGAAGATTGCTGAGTTCGAGGCTTGCCTGGACTACACGGTGAGCTCAGCCAGCCTGAACTACAAAGCGAGACCCTGTCTCAAAAGAAAAAAAAAAGAAAAAGCTATAACCATTAAATAGTAATCTGTGTGTTAATATCAAAATAAACAACACATAGTATGATAAGGAACAGGATGTATACATAGTTTCAAAGTTCCTGCTCATAAAATTCTTCTTAATTATACAGGAAAACATAATAACTTGAGAGGGAGAAACTTGGCAGACACTATCTTCCTCAACTGATCAAAGTTAGCAGGAGATAAAATCAAGCCCCAGCTGAAAGGGTAGAAAGAATTCAGCGGGACTTCTCGGATGTCCCCACCAGGTTTATAATGTGAATTAGATCATGAGGACATACACATGACAAATCCACACTGAGAGATATTGTACATAATAACTGGCCCTGAAACTCAAGCAAAGGCTAAAACTGTCGCAAACAGAAAGAGACTAAAGAGACTGGGAACTAAATGCAAAGCATAATTTCTTTTGAATGTTTTTGTAATAAGGAACATTTTCTTGACCACTAGCAAGATTTCATGAGGATTCAATGGTGACTATTAATTTTTTTATTTTGATGACTGCATTGCGATTATGAGGGAGAATATCCTTGTTTGTTAGAAATACAGAATAAAGCATTATGTCAGCATTATCCTCAAATAGGTCAGGAAATTGTAGGGGAGTTCTTTGTACAGGTCTTTTCTGAAAATTTTAAACTGTTTAAAATAAAAGAAACTATAATGTATACAACATAATTGACATATTCTTCAAAATGTCTACTGTAAAAACAAAATAAAAGTTATCAAACTGTTTCAGCTGAAACAAATTAACAACATCTTGAAAATTTAATGCAGTGAATAATACCGAACTAAATCTTGGCCAGAAAAAAATATAATAATAAAAAAACATGACAGGGACAATTAGCATAAAATCTGAAGATTATGTCATGGCATGTATCAGGGTTGGATTTCCTCATTCTTACCATTGTACTGTGGTCAGGCAGGTACAGACCCACCTCTCAGGAAATACACTTGAAATCATTTAAGGGCCATGCTGTCTGCAACTGACTCTCAAATGCCTCATGACAATAACTTCAAAAATATGTGGAGAAAGAAAATGACAAATCAAATGAAGATAAATTTGTCCATAAATCTGAAGTTATTTTAAAATGTTTTGCTAATACTGAAAAAATGAAATAGAAAACCTAGTATTATATAACTGAATTATGCAAAAAAGAATGCATATTTTGTGAGAAGATACAATAACAACAAAACAGGATAAACACTGCTCAGTAGTTTTGGGGGTAAAGGAGCAGGGAGAAGGAGAATGGAAGTTCTTGAGCTAAGGAGAATAAATATACAATTGTTTTGAAAGAGTAGGGAGGAGGGGAGGCCCAAAAGCCCCAAATGTCATATCCCATACTTCTGAGGAATGGGGTATGTTAGAAACAGAGACAAGCATAAAGAAAAGTTTCATATTTTACCTTTATACTTTGGTACCGTGTCCATTTTATAATACAAAATACATTTACTTATACAGTTTCTAAAATAGAGAAAATGGCAAAATGCCTATAATTTATGCAATGATTAAAAATGAAATAAAATTGTGTCCACTAAGTTAGGAGACCACAATTAAGTCTTTAAAAAAAAAAAAAAGCAGGGTGGGCTGGAGATTTAGCTCAGTGGTTCAGGCACCTGCCTAGCAAGTGCATGGTCCCTGGGTCCTGGGTTTGATCCCGTTAACCATATACAACAATATTGGGTGTGGTGACTCACCCACCAGCAATCAGTACCACATACCACAATGCTGGGTGTGGTGGCTCACGCCTGCAATTCCAGCAATTGGGAGGCAGAGGCAGGAGAATTGCTGAGTTCAAGGTTTACCTAGACTACATCGTGAGCTCTGGGCCAGCCTGAACTACAAAGTGAGACCCTGTCTTTAAAAAAAAAAAAAAAAAAAAAAAAAGCGGGGTGGGAAATAGCTCAGTGATACGGTTTAATTCCCAGTATGGCGAGAAAAGACAGGTAATCTGCAGAGTAGCAGGGATCATATGAATCACTATTACTAAAAACACAGTTTGCATATATATCCATATAACTGTAAGTCAGGCTTCTTCTGAAAGGACTTATCAGTTTGCGTTAATTTACAATTTTAAGTGAATCAAAAATTGTTAAATG
>PVIC010003463.1:0-68772 GCA_004025085.1 Thryonomys swinderianus | reverse complement strand
GGCCGGAGGGTTAGCTCAGTGGTTCCAGCGCCTGCCTTGCAAGCGTAAGGACCTGAGTTCGATCCCCGGTTACCACATATAATGCTGGGCATGGTGGCTCATGCCTGTAATCCCAGCACTCGGGAGGCAGAGACAGGAGGATTGCTGAGTTCACGGCGGCTTGCCTGGGCACCATAGTGAGCTCAGGGCCAGCCTGAACTACAAAGCAAGACCCTGTCTCCAAAAAGCAAAAAAAAAACCAAAAAACAAAAACAAAAACAAAAAAACAGTATGACTTTCAAAAGCTAAAGAAGCAAATCCTCTCTATTTACTCTTTTTCAGCACTTTTATGGCTGCAATCTTGTTATACCTTTTAAAGTAGTTTCTCAAACCATGGTTTTTTGCTATCTTTTTAATGCCACCAACAAATATCCTTTTCACTGTTAGATGGACACCAGATTTTATAGAATCCTCTGTAGAAGTAGCTTTCTTTGGTTTTACCACATGTCCATCAATCAACTTTGTGTGGTCAAGCACACACTGCTATATTTACCTTTTATTTTTCCAATTACAAAACATACATTTATCTTTTTGTATAACATCTGTTAACCCTCTCCTTATAAACCATACAGAATCTTTCCATAAGTCTCTTTTTAATAGTTCTTTAAACATTTTTATCTACTATGTACCTCTAATAAAATTTTAGCTATTAAAATTTGCAGTGATTTCCTTTGCTCTTAGATCCTTACATTTTACAATTTGACCAACTGTAACAGTAGTAACAGAGCAACTTTGAGTTTTTATCAGCAACTGAGATATAGAAATAGCATGCTAACTCTATAATTACAATCTAAGAATTTTGTAATACACAAGAAACATTTAAAACATGCCAATTAATGTTAACCCAGGTGATGTATTTATCAGTTAGCTAAAATCTGTAGCTTGGATTTTTTTTAAAAAGTATCTTTTGCCTGACAGAACCAAGTTACATAATTTTAGTTTGTTTTAGACTTTATACCCTTTATATACAGCATAAGACAGATGTCACAATGCTAGCTTGGTACCTCTAAAACTTTTAGCTGTTTTAATTTACTGATCAGTTTTTACCAATACAACCCAGGCAAGACCAAGCAACACTTTTACAATAGGAGAACAATGTTAGACCATTTTTAACTTTTAGGCATTTTATAGTTATTATTTGGACCCTTTTATATAGAACTTATTATTTTAATCTAATGTATAGCTAAATCATATCAAAACCAACACCAAGACCAAAAGGGGCAGGATGAAATCTCAAGGAGCAAACCAGACAGTTGTAGCTGGGTTAAGAGTGATAATTGCTGTATTTTTTTTAAAAACCCACTGGTGGGCCGGAGGGTTAGCTCAGTGGTTCCGGCGCCTGCCTCGCAGGTGCAAGGTCCTGAGTTCGATCCCTGGCGACCACATATAATGCTGGGTGTGGAGACACGCCCACCAACAATCAACACTGCATACTACAATGCCGGACGTGGTGGCTCACGCCTGTAATCCCAGCACTCGGGAGGCAGGGACAGGAGGATTGCTGAGTTCGCGGCGGCTTGCCTGGGCACCATAGTGAGCTCAGGGCCAGCCTGAACTACAAAGCGAGACCCTGTCTCAAAAAGCAAAAAAAAAAAAAAAAACCCACTGGTGAGTATCTCGAGTATCCCGAGTTTCCAAGGGGGCTGAGGAGAAATCTCCTGTGGCGCGCTTCCCCCTCCAGAAAAGTTGGGAGGCCGAGCTTACTCTTTCTAGGGCCTGGGTCTCTGGCCAAAATGGCCAAAAGTCTCTTCCAAATTTCTAGGTCAACTGCTTGGAATGCAGCTATGCTAACCACTATACGGCTTTGATTTACTTTTTTCAGGGTATTTGTAGTCAGGTTTGTCAAGACTTTTTTTATGACTTTTAAAACAGCCAATCAAGAGCAAAACAATACAACAGAAACCACAAACAAGAGTACCAGTATGGCGCACAAAGCGGGAGACAAAGACAATATTATAGATTCTACAGATCAACATGAACCAAAAAGGGGAGACAGTCTTTTACAGAGGCAAACCTTAAGGTCAGCCTACAGTCAAAGAGGACAAGACTAGACAAAGAAAAAAGAATCTTCCGACAAGAGCAATTTCCAACCTGGGAAGACAGCTAGCTGTCTTCAATAGAAATGAGCCCTCAATCAAGGGAAGATAACAGTCTAGAATCTTTGACAAGGACGAGTTTTTAACCAAGGAAGACAGCAAACTGTCTTCTACAAAAACAAGCCCTCAAGCAAGGAAGATCCCTACAATGGAGTTTAGGGACGTCTCCCCACTCCTCAGGCGGGAAGTCCAATAGCACGTCTGCCTAGACTTACATACCGCAACCAAACCAAAATGATCCGGATCAACCAAGAAAAGAGAGATAGTTACTAGACACGTAGAAGACACATAGAGAAACTTACCGATCGGTTGTGAATAAAGTACTCAACGTGGTAAGTGTTCCTGGGGAAGTGATCCCGGATGAGCCCCCATATGTAATGTCTGGATCATGCTATTCCGACGAAGACAAACACATGCATGTAATGAACAAGGGCACTTTTATTAGCACAGCATACAGTGGGTCTACCAATATTGGGTTGGAGACCCTGAAGAATGGCTACCGGCCCCTTTTAAGGGCATTTCAGGTTACACATGGGAGGGGACCCTAAACCTTCTAGTAATTGGCTAACAGTTTGATCTATCATACTTATCAGGTGGTCATTGGTAGAGGGGGGATAGGAAATAGTCATCCTGTGGGAGGGCTAACAAAGGAAATCCTTGGTAGGAACAGCCCTATTGATTAGCTCACTGGTTAATTATGTGAGCTATGTCCCCTTAAGCTCTTCAAGAAATCACTGTACTTGGCAACCAGTGCAACCAGTTCAGCAACCTTACTGACTTGTCTGGGGGTTTTAGGAAACCTCACACAATTAGCACAATTAGCAAGTTGTCACAAGTTATTTTTACAGAATATATATATATCAAATCTACACAGGACCTTTTTATAAAGTACAATGTTTGTTTACAACTAATACATCAGATTGGGTGACTTATAAAATGAAAATTCTTTGATCCCAACAGTCCCTCTTTTTTCTCCTTATCTCAAACCTAACATACCCCGAGGGCACCTTTAGGTACCTGAGGCCTAAAACCCAGCACATTTCAAAACCTCTTGATCGCAGAATAGTATCCTGACTCTTAACAAATATTTTGCATTGAAATACAGAAGTGTATCACTCCCACAGAGTCAGAACTCCCAGTCCTTGGCCTGAGCCCACAATCTCCCTGACACAAGAAGCCCTATAGTAGGGTATAGGCACAACGCACTAATGCTAACTCCAATCCTGACAGTACCCTTCATCCTCACTATAGTTTGGGATGCCCAATACACAGGAATAGTCAAAATGACAGTATCATTCTCACAAATCCTAACCCTAACCCTAGCCAAAATTCTGAATTTAGCAAATGCCTCCATTCTGGAGGGAGAGGCAAAACCCCACTAGCTCTCAACTTACTCTCACCTATACTCCTCACCATTCCTTGGAAAACTGATGCTGAATATGCAAGAAAATCCACAGTGACACCATTCTTGATCTGAAAGGAAACCCTATTGTGCCTTTCAACCTTACACTCTGAACCCCACTCTACCTCCACCATACACTCTCTAGATTCGTCCTCCAAACCATGCCCCTGACAAGGAAACTCCCTTACAAATATACGGCAATCACAATAACAGTACTTGGGCTTGTGTTTCTCTGGCCTCCGACTGGCAGCCTACCCAAAGGGCAAGACTATGGAGCTGAAAACAAGCCAATCACAATAATACTATGGCTACCCAGAATACTAAAAACATCCTCAAAAAAAATAACACACCTGGGTCACCTGAAAACGCCAAGACGCCCAACCTGAGGCTATCTATCCCACTAATGCTAGCTGTGGCTCTACCAGGAAATGGACACAATCAATGAATTTCCCACATATATCAGCATGACAAATGCTCCCTCATGCCTATTCTAAAGCAAACCACCACCTGAATGACAGAATTTCTCATAATGATAACCCAGATTAAATAACAGGACAGTATTCCTCACCCTCCTCACAATGCCAAACCTAAACTTTAATGTTCAACCAAATCATTCCGATCCATTTTGAATCCCAATAGGTAGCTATCTACACACCCAGAGGTTTTCTTTAAACCACTGACCCTCTCTCCCGGTAAATTGACAAGGAAATCCCCAGGTGCCCAGATTATGTCAATGAGCCCATTCCCTTTCCTCACCTTAACCCAAACAACACAGCCAACCATGAATATTCACTGAAACTACAAGTAATTCTGCAACATGTCCCTCTTTTTTCTGTTTATCCCAAACCTAACATACCCCGACGGCACCTTCAGGTACCTGAGGCCTAAAACCCAGCACATTGCAAAATCTCTTGATGGTAGAATAGAGTCGTGGCTCTTAACAAATATTTTGCAGTGAAATACACTCCCACAGAGTCAGAACTCCCAGTTCTTGGCCTGAGCCCACAATCTCCCTGACACAAGAAGCCCTATATTAGGGTATAGGCACAAAACACTAATGCTAACTCCAATCCTGACAGTACCCTTCATCCTCACTGTAGTTTGGGATGCTCAATCCACAGGAAGAGGAAAAATAACAGTATCATTCTCACGAATCCTAACACTTACCCTAGCCCAAATTCTGAATTTAGCAAATGCCTCCATTCTGGAGGCAGAGGCGAAACCGCACTAGCTCTCAACTTACTCTCACCTATCCTCCTCACCATTCCTTGGCAAACTAATGCTGAATACAAAAGAAAATCCGCAGTGACAACATTCTTGATCTGAATGGAAACCCTACCATTCCTTTCAACCTTACACTCTGAACCCCACTCTACCTCCACCATACACTGTCCAGATTCGTCCTCCAAACCATGCCCCTTACAAGGGAACTCCCTTACAAATACACCGCAATCGCAAAAACAGCACTTGGACTTGTGTTTTTCTGGCCTCCGACTGGCAGCCTACCCAAAGGGCAAGAGCATGGAGCCCGAAAACAAGCCAATCACAATAATACTATGGCTACCCAGAATACTAACCCCATCCTCTAAAAAAATAACACACATGAGTCACCTGAAAACGCCAGGACACCCAACCTGACATTATCTATCCAGCAAATGCTATCCTTGGCTCTAGCAGGAAATGGACCCAATGAACCAATTTGCCTCATATATCAGCACAACATATGCTCCCTCATGCCTATTCTAAAGCAAACTGCCACCTGAACGACAGAATTTCTCATACCGGTAAGCAAGATTAAATAAAAGGACAGTATTCCTCACCCACCTCACAACACCAGCTCTAACCTCCATCCTCACCCAACAGACGGCTCCCTAAAATCCAGGGGCTTGCTCAGGAATAATAGTTCTAACCTGAATTTTTATGTTCAACCAAATCATTCCAATCCATTTTGAATCCCAATAGGCAGCTATCTACACACCCAGAGGTTTTTCTTTGAACCCTTGACCCTCTATCCCTGCAAAATTGACAGCGAGATCCCCAGGTGCCCATATTACATCAATGAGCTGTTTCCCTTTCCTCACCTTAACCCAAACCACACAGGCAATGATGAATACTGACTGAATCTACAAGTAATTCTTCAGCACGTCTCTCTTTTCTCTGCTTATCCAAACCTAACATACACCAAGGGCACCTTCAGGTACCGGATGCCTAACACGCAAGACATTTGAAAACCTCCTGATCCAGAAATAGGATCGTGGCGCTTAACAAATATTTTGCAGTGAAATACAGAAGTGTATCACTCCAACAGAGTCAGAACTCCCAGTCCTTGGCCTGGGCCCACAATCTCCCTGACACAAGAAGCCCTATATTAGGGTATAGGCACAACGCACTAATGCTAACTCCAATCCTGACAGTACCCTTCATTCTCACTATAGTTTGGGATGCTCAATCCACAGGAAGAGTCAAAATGACAGTATCATTCTCGCGAATCCTAACCCTAACCCTAGCCAAAATGCTGAATTTAGCAAATGCCTCCCTTCTGCTGGGAGAGGCAAAACCCCACTAGCTCTCAACTTACGCTCACCTATACTCCTCACCATTCCTTGGCAAACTGATGATGAATACGCAAGAAAATGCACAGTGACACCATTCTTGGTCTGAATGGAAACCCTACCATGCCTTTCAACCTTACACTCTAAACCCCACTCTACCTCCACCATATACTCTCCAGATTTGTCCTCCAAACTGTGCCCCTGACAAGGGAACTCCCTTACAAATACACCGCAATCACAAAAACAGCACTTGGGCTTGTTTTTTTTCTGGCCTCCAACTGGCAGCCTACCCAAAGGGCAAGACCATGGAGCCCAAAAACAAGCCAATCACAATAATAATATGGCTACCCAGAATACTAAACCAAAAATAATACACATGGGTCACCTCAAAATGCCAAGATGCCCACCCTGATGCTATCTATACAGCATATGCTAACTTTAGCTCTACCAGGAAATGGACACAATGAACCAAATTCCCTCATATATCAGCATGACAAACGCTCCCTCACACCTATTCTAAAGCAAACCGCAACCTTAATGAGAGAATTTCCCATACTGATAACCAAGATTCAATAAAAGGATAGTATTCCTCACCCTCCTCACAAAGCCACCCCTAACCTCCATGCTGATCCTACAGATTGCTCTCTAAGACCAAGGGGCTTGCTCAGGAACAATACCTCAAACCAGAATTTCTTTGTTCAAGCAAATCATCCCAATCCATTTTGAATCCCAATAGGCAGCTATCAACACACCCAGAGGTTATCTTTGAACCACTGACCCTCTATCCCGGGAAAATTGACGAGATCCCCAGGTGCCCACGTTACATCCATGGGCTGATTCCCTTCCCTCACCATAACCCAAACAACACAGCCAATGGTGAATATTCACTGAATCTACAAGTAATTCTTCAACACTTCCCTCTTTTATCTGTTCATCCCAAAGCTAACATACCCTGAGGGCCCCTTTAGGTACCTGAGGGCTAACACGCAGGCCATTTCAATACCACCTCATTGAGAAATAGAATCTTGGCTCTTAACATATATTTTGCAGGGAAATACAGAAGAGTATAACGCCCATAGAGTCAGAACTCCCAGTCCTTCGCCTGAGCCCACAATCTCCCCGACACACACAGCCCTCTATTAGGGTATATGCACAACGCACTAATGTTAACTCCAATCCTGACAGTACCCTTCATCCTCACTATAGTTTGGGAAGCCCAATCCTCAGGAATAGTCAAAATGATAGTATCATTCTCATGAATCCTAACCCTAACCCTAGCCAAAATTCTGAATTTAGCAAACACCTCCATGCTGGAGAGAGAGGCAAAACCCCACTAGCTCTTAACTTACTCCAACCTATACTCCTCACCATTCCTTGGCACACTGATGCTGAATATGCATGAAAATCCACAGTGACACCACTTTCGATCTGAATGGAATCCCTAACCCGCCTTTCAACCTTACACTCTGAATCCCACTCTACCTCCATCATACACTCTCCAGACTTTTCCTCCAAACCGTGCCCCTGACAAGAGAACTCCCTGACAAATGCACTGGAATTGCCAAAACAACACTTGGGATTGTGCTTTTCTGAACTCCGACTGGTAGCCTACCCAAAGGGCAAGAGCATGGAGCCTGAAAACCACCCTATCACAATAATACTATGGCTGTGCAGAATACTAACCCCATCCTCAAAAATATAACACACATGGTTCACCTCAAAATGCCAAGACACCCAACCTGATGCTATCTATCCAGCAAATGCTAACTTTGGCTCTCCCATGAAATGGACACTATGAACCAAATTGCCTGATATATCAGCATGACAAACACTCCCTCATGCCTATTGTAAAGCAAACCGCCACCTTAAAGGCAACATTTCTCATGACCATAACCAAGATTAAATAAAAGGACAGTATTCATCACCCTCCTCACAAGGCCAGCCCTAACCTCCACCCTCACCCTATAAAGGGCTCCCTAAGACCCAGGGGCTTGTTCAGGAATAGTTCAAACCTGAATTCTTATGTTCAACCAAATCATTCCAATCCATATTGAATCCCAATAGGCAGCTAGCTACACACTCAGAGGATTTCTTTAAACCATTGACCCTCTATCCCTGCAAAATTGACAATGAGATCCCCAGGTGCCCACATTACATCAATGAGCCAATTCCCTCTCCTCCCCTTAACCCAAACAAAACAGCCAATGATGAATATTGACTGAATCTATGAGTAATTCAACACGTCCCTATTTTTCCTACTTATCCCAAACCTAAAATGACCCAAGGTCACCTTCAAATACCTGAGGCCTAAAACCCATGATATTTCAAAACCTCCTGATCGAGAAATAAGATCGTGGCACTTAACATATATTTTGCAGTGAAATACAGAAGTTATCACTCCCACAGAGTCAGAACTCCCAGTGTTGTCCTGAGACCACAATCTCCTGGACACACGATGCCCTATATTAGGGTATATACACAACTCACTAATGCTAACTCCAATCCAAACAGTACCCTGCATCCTCACTATAGTTTGGGAAGCCCAATCCACAGGAATAGTCAAAATGACAGTATCTTTCTCACGAATCCTTACCCTTACCATAGCCAAAATGCTGAATTTAGCAAATGCCTCCATTCTTGAGGGAGAGGCAAAACCCCACTAGCTCTCACCTTACTCTCACCTATACTCCTCACCATTCCTTGGCAAACTGATGCTGAATATGCAAGAAAATCCACAGTGACAACATTCTTGATCTGAATGGAAACCCTACCCCGCCTTTCAACCTTATACTCTGAACCCCACTCTACCTCCATCAGACACTCTCCAGATTCTTTCTCCAAACCGTGCCCCTGACAACAGAAATCCCTGACAAACACACTTGAATGGACAAAACAGCACTTGGGCTTGTGTTTTTCTGGCCTCCGACTGGCAGCCTACACAAATGGCAAGACCATGGAGCCCGAAACCAAGCCAATCACAATAATACTATGGCTACCCAGAATACTAACCCCATCCTCAAAAAAATAACACACACGGGTCACCTGAAAACGCCAAGACACCCAACCTGACGCTATCTATCCAGCTAATGCTAACTGTGGCTCTACCAGGAAATGGACACAATGAACCAAATTCCCTCATAGAAGCACTACACATGCTCACTTGTGCCTATCCTTAAGCAAACCACAACCTTAACTATAAAATCAGTTGTACTGATAACCATGATTAAATGAAATGACAGTTTTCCTCACCTTTTTCACAATGCTAGCCCTAACCTCCACCCTCGCCCTACAGAAGGTTTCCTAAGACAAAGTGGCTTGCTCAGGAACAATAGCTCAAACCTAAATTTTTATTTTCAACTGAATCATTCAAGTCCATTTTGAATCCCCATAGGCAGCTATCTACACACCCAGATGTTTTCTTTAAACCACTGACCCTCTATTCCTGCAAAATTGACAACAAGATCCCCAGGTGCCCACATTACATCAACAAGCCAATTCGCTCTCCTCACCTTCACCGAAACAACACAGCCAACAATGAATGTTGACTGAATCAACAAGTAATTCTTCAACACATCCCTCTTTCTTCTGCTTATCCCAAACCAAACATACCCCAAAGGCACGTTCAGGTTCCTGAGGACTAACACCCAGAACATTTCAAAACCTCCTGATCGAGAAATAGGATCGTGGCTCTTAACATATATTTTGCATTGAAATACAGAAGAGTATCACTCCCACAGATTCACAACTCCCAGTCCTTGGCCTGAGACCACAATCTCCCTGACACACAAAGCCCTCTATTAGTATATATGCACAACGCACTAATGCTAACTCCAATCCTGACAGTACCCTTCATCCTCACTATAGTTTGGGAAGCCCAATCCACAGGAATAGTCGAAATGACGGTACCATTCTCACGAATCCTAACCCTAACCCTAGCCAAAATGCTGAATTTAGCAAACACCTCCATTCTGGAGAGAGAGGATTAACCCCACTAGCTCTCAACTTACTCTGACCTATACTCCCCATCATTCCTTGGAAAACTGATGCTGCATACACAAGAAAATCCGCAGTGACACCACTCTCGATCTGAATGGAAACCCTCCGCCGCCTTTCAACCTTACACTCTGATCCCCACTCTAGTACATCATACAGTCTGCATACTCTTACTCCGAACCGTGCCCCTGACAAGACAACTCCATACCAAATGTACTGGAATCACCTAAAAACACTTGGACTTGTGTTTTTCTGGATTCTGACTGGCAGCCTAACGAAAGGGCAAGAGCCTGCAGCCCGAAAACCACTCAATCACAAAAATACTATGGCTACTCAGAATACTAACCTGATCCTCCAAAACATAACACCCATGGGTCACCTGAACATGCCAAGACACCCAACCTGACGCTATCTAGCCAGCAAATGCTAACTTTGGCTCTACCAGGAAATGGACACAATGAACCAAATTCCCTCATAGAAGCACTAGAAATGCACCCTTGCGCCTATCCTGAAGCAAACTGCAACCTTAACGATAGAATTACTCATACCGATAACCAAGATTAAATAAAATGACAGTCTTCCTCCCCCTTCTCACAATGCTAGCCCTAACCTCCACCCTCACACTACAGAGGGCTCCCTAAGACCCAGGTGCTTGCTTGCTTGCTCAGGAACAATAGCTCAGGGCCGGAGGGTTAGCTCAGTGGTTCCGGCGCCTGCCTCGCAAGCGTAAGGACCTGAGTTCGATCCCCCGTTACCACATATAATGCTGGGCGTGGTGGCTCACGCCTGTAATCCCAGCACTCGGGAGGCAGAGACAGGAGGATTGCTGAGTTCGCGGCGGCTTGCCTGGGCACCATAGTGAGCTCAAGGCCAGCCTGAACTATAAAGCAAGACCCTGTCTCCAAAAAAAAAGCAAAAAAAAAAAAAAAAAAGACCAATAGCTCAAACCTGAATTTTAGTGTTCAACCACATCATTCCAATCCATTTTGAATCCCAATAGGCAGCTATCTACACACCCAGAGGTTTCTTGAAACCACTGACTGTGACCATTGAGCCCTGGAAAATTGAAAACGAGATCCCCAGCTGCCCAGATTACATCAAGGAGCCCATTCCCTTTCCTCATCTTAACCCAAACCACACAGCCAATGATGAATACTGACTGAATCTACAAGTAATTCTTCAACAAGTCCCTCTTTTTCTTCTTATTCCAAATCTAACCTACCCCAAGGGCACCTGCAGGTACCTGAGGACTAACACCCAGGACATTTCAAAAACCTGTTGATCAAGAAATAGAATCCTGGCTATTACCATATATTTTGCAGAGAAATACAGAAGTGTATCACTCCCACAGAGTCAGAACTCCCAGTCCTTGGCCTGAGCCCACAATCTCACTGATACATGAAGCCCTATATTAAGGTATATGCACAACACACTAATGCTAACTCCAATCCTGACAGTACCCATCATCCTCACTATAGTTTGGGAAGCCTGATCTACGGGAATATTCAAAATGACAGTATCATTCTCAGAAATCCTAACTCTAACCCTAGCCACCATGCTGAATTTAGCAAATGCCTCCATTCTGGAGGGAGAGCCACAATCCCACTAGATCTCAACTTACTCCTAGCTATACTCCTCACCTTTCCTGGGCAAACTGAACCTGAATACACAAGAAAATCAACAGTGACACCTCTCTCGATTTGAATGGTAACTCTACGCTGCCTGTCAACCTTCCACTGTGAAGCCCACTCTACCTCCGTGATACACTGTAAAGGTTCTACCTCTGAATGATGCCCCTGACAAGAGAACTTGATGACAAATACACAGGAATCATCTAAACACCACTTGAACTTGCATTTTTCTGGTCTCTTTCTGGCAGCCTAACCCAAGGGCAAGAGTGTGCATCCCAAAAACAACCCCATACATAAGAACACTATGGCTACCCCAAATACTAATACTCATCAAAAAAAATAACACACATTATACACATCCAAAGGGTTTACAAGCTAAATTAATGCATTAGTAACTCTAAACATATCATGTATAGGGCTGAGGATTTAGCTTAAGATGTACAGCACCTACCTTGGAAGCACATGGACCCAAGTTCTGTCCCCAGTACTGCAAAAATAAATGCATACATACATACATACTCACATAATAACAATAAAAATGCCACCAAGAATAATACAAATTACCATTAAGTATTTCTGACAGTATTTCAGGTGCAAGCAGTCGTGTAAACAAAAGCAATCCAGATTCTCTGTTGTTCAGTATATAATTTATAGAAATTTCAGAAACCACTGAGAACATCTTCGTCAATTCACAATTGATGGAAAATGTTGATTTGTGGGATTTTAAATCTTTCTTTAAGGGCCAGAGATTTAGTTCAGTTGCACTGAGCCTATCTTGCAAGCACAGGGCCAGAATTTGATGCCCAGTATGGCAAAAAAAAAAAAAAAAAAATTAACGGAAGTGCTGTCACTAAATTAAAAATCTGAAAATACATTTTAATAGCTATTTACATTGAGGGTAATATTGTGACATAGTCTGTGGAAAGATATTATAAATGAAATAATTTGAAAATGAATGTGCTAAAGAAATTCCTAGAAATATAATTTTCATATCATTGTACAACCTGTATTTGCTAATAATATTTTCCTAAAAATTAGCAACTCTATAGAGTTGTATTTCATGTAAAACCACTATTGACTATCAGTGGAGTTGACTGTGTCTGGCAGATTGTACCACAATGCCAGTTGTGAAAATTCACACAAATGAGTTCATAAATTCCCAATATAGTTCATTGAAGTTGTTTGTCAAAACAGAGGAACATAAAAAATAGCTTGAATCTGCACTTCATAAATTAAAAGTTTCTTCCAGGTGCTGGAGATTTAGCTCAGTGGTTCCGGCACCTGCTCTGCAAGTGCAAGGTCCTGAGTTCGATAACGGTAACCACATACAATGCTGGGTGTGGTGACTCATACCCACCAGCAATTAATACCACATGACACAGTGCCAGGCATGGTGGTTCACGCCTGTCATCCCAGCACTCAGGAGGCAGAAACAGGAGGATTGCTGAGTTCAAGGCTTGCCTGGGCTACATAGTGAGCTCAGGGCCAAGCCTGAACTACAAAGTGAGACCCTGTCTCAGAAAATATAAAGTTTTCTCCCAGGCAAGATAAGTGATGAAAACAAAGTGAGTCTAAGAATTGCACTATCTTATAAAAATTTCATGGATCCTAACAGTCAGTGGTGAGCCTAACGACACACCAAACAATCATACAAACTTAAACCTACAGACTTTCTTACAACCTTTTGATTAACATTAAAAAGCCTGAACCTAACCAATACCTAACATCAGCACTGACCTCAAAGTTCATTCTAAACTAATATGGCTCCTGACTCAGGTTGCCCTTTACCACCAGCCTTTAAGACGTTCAGGCCTCACCTTCCCAGCATCCAACACTGAAGCCTCACAAGTCCCAGGCCTCAACTTCCCTCCAAGCTTACCCCATCATCATAACCTCCAGGCCTAACATTCCTGCCAAGCCAGCACTAGCCCTCATCAGTGCCAGGCCTCAGCTTCCGGCCAAGCATGTCCCAGCCTCACAAACCGCAGGCCTTACCTTCCCACTAAGCCTTCATAAACCACACCAATCCCAGACCTCTCCTCCCTGCCAAGCCTGCCCCAACTTCACAAAAGCCAAGCCTCACTTTCCCACTAACCCTGCCAGACCTGACCAGTTGCAGGCCTCACCTTTCCACCTAGACTGCACTAGCATCACAGACCCCAGGCCTCACCTTCATAAAAGCCAACAAAAGGCTTAAACAGTCCAGGCCCTCAACCTCCCACCAAGCACACCCCCACCACCAAGAGGCCTGAACCATCCCAGGCCTTACATTCATGCCAAGCCCACTCCAGCCTCAC
Organism: Thryonomys swinderianus; assembly: GCA_004025085.1. Classification (NCBI taxonomy): domain Eukaryota; kingdom Metazoa; phylum Chordata; class Mammalia; order Rodentia; family Thryonomyidae; genus Thryonomys; species Thryonomys swinderianus. The sequence goes on along the minus strand of PVIC010003463.1, from coordinate 54,762 downwards.
AATCTTGAAGACTTATCTTGCTGCAGAAACTCTTCCAGGCCTAGTAGTCCCAGAGCTCCCTAACCTGCCAAGCCCAACCCAGGCTCACAATCCCTAGGCCCCACCTTCTTGCCAAGCCTACTCCTCCTCATAACCACTACACCATGTACTAGGCCTCACTAGCCCTAGGCCTCACTTACCCACCAAGCCTGCCTCAGACCTCTCCCATACCAGGCATCACCTTCTGACCAAGCACTCCATAGACCTAACCAATCCTTCCCACCTTTCCCAGCCCTCACCCTCCTACCAAGCCCAACCCACATTTCACCAGTTCCAGGCCTCATTTTCCTGCCAAGCCCACCGTAGGCCTCACCAGCATGAGATCTCACCTTCCCACCAAGCCCACCCCAGCCTCACAAATCCCAGGCCTCACCTTCCTGCAGAGCCAGCATTAGACCTCACCTCTCCCAGGCCTCAAATTCCTGTCAAAACTGCTCAGGATTCAATTTCCCAACAGCCTAGCAGAGCCTGACAAATCCTAAGTCTAACTTCCTTGCCAAGGCCACTTGCAGTCTTCTGAGACCCAGGTCTCCCCTTCCTACCAAACCCATCACAGGCACCCAAATCCCAGACCTCACCTTCCCACCATACTCACCACAGACCTCTCAACTCACAGACCTCACCTTCCTGTTAGGCTCACATAAGCCTCATGAATCAGAAGCCTCACACTCCTGCCAAGGCCATCCCAGGCTTCACCAGTCCAGGCCTCTCCTTCCTGCCAAGGCCACCATAGCCTTATAAACCACAGGCCTCACCTTCCCACCAACTCACCACAGACTGACAATCCTAGACCTCACCTTTACACCAAGCCTTCCATAGGCTGCACCAATACTAGTCCTCTCCTTCAACCGAGCCTGTCATGTGCCTTACCAGTCCCAGCCAAGCCCATATCAGCCTCACAAAACCCAGGTCTCACCTTCCTACCAAGCTTCCATACATCCAACCAATTACAGAGCCCTCCTCCCCTCCAAGCCTGCCTCAACATTCAACAGTGCAAAGCCTCACATACCTGCCAAGCCTGCCCCAGCCTCAAAAACCCCAGGCCTCAACTGGCTACCAACAATGAACCATTCTCACAAATGCTAGAACTTATCTTCCTGCCAAGTCTACACCAGGCCTCACCAGTCCCAGGCCTCTGCTTTCCACCAAGCCTGCCCCAGCCTGACAAATCCCAGGCCTCACCCTCCTGCCAAGCCCCCCATAGCCTCACAAAACCCAGACATCACCCTCCTGCCAAACTTGCCACTGACCTCACCAATCTCAGACCTCACCTTCCTGTGAGGGCTGCCATATGCCTCGCAAATCACAGGCCTCATTCTCCCACCAAGGCTGCCCCAGCCTCACTAGTCCCAGGCCTCACATTACTGCCCAGCCTTCCCCAGAACTCACAAAGCCAGGCCTTTCCTTCCTCCCAAGACATTCACAGGCTCACAAACCACAGTCCTTATGTTCCTACCAAACTCACCAGAGACCTCGCCAGTCCCAAGCCTTATCCTCCCATCAAGCCAGCCATACAGACATATAGACTAGTCCCAGTCCTCTCCTCCTGGGCTAGCAATCCCCAACTTCACAAACCCCAGGTATCATGTTCCCCTCCGTCCAGCATTAAGCCTAACCTTTCTAAGGCTTCACCCTCCTATGAAGCCTACCACAGGCCTTAAAAGCCCCAGGCCTCACCTTCCCACGAAGGCCACCAGGCCCATGCCTCTCCTTTCTACCAAACCCTATACAGTCTCACAAACCCCAGACCTACCCTTCCAACCAAACTCTCCAGACAGCATGAGTCCTAGGCCTCACACTCAGGTCAAGCCTGCCATGGGCCTCAGTCTCAGAACTCTCCTTCCAGACTAACTTGTCACAGCCTAACAAACCCCAGGTGTCACTTTCCTGTCAAATCATCACTGGGCCTCACCCTTCCCAGGCCTCCCCTCCTGCCAAGCCCACCACGGCCTCACAACACCAGACCTAACTGTGCTGCCAAACTCGCCATAAATCACACCAGCCCAAGGCCTCAGCTTCCTGTAAACTCTACCACATACCCCATTAATCACAAGCCTCACTCTCCTGCCAAGGCCGCCCCAGGCCTCACTAGTCCCAGGCCTCACATGACTGCCAAGCCTGCCCCAGCCTCACCAATCCAAGGTTTCAACACCTGCCCTAGGTTCCTCTTATGCTGAGCAGCAGGAGTGTGAGATCCAGGAATGAAGAAGGAATCTGGATGTGTGCAATGGGGCCAGCAGGGGTGGGAAGTTAAGGCCTGGTGTTGGTGAGGATAGGGCAAGTGTAATAGGGTGGTGAGGCCTGGGACTGAGAGGCCTTGAGTAGGCTTGGCAGTAAGGTGAGACATGGGGTCTGTGAGATCTGGGTGGGCTTGGCAGGAAGTTGAGGTCTGTGTTTTGGGAAGCTGGGGTGTACTTGGTAGAAGGTAAACCCTGGCGTTTGTAAGCCTGGAGCAGGCTTGGCAGGTGAGGCCTGGGAATGGACAGGCCTTGAGTAGGCTTAGCAGTAAGGTGAGACATGGGGTTTGTGAGACTGGAGAGGCCTTGTTGGGAAGGTGAGGAGGCCTGAGGTGGGATTGGTGAGAAGGTGAGACCTCAGGCTAATGAGGCCCAGATGTGTTGACCCTCACCCTGCCTGAGGGAGAAGGCCCAGTTCAAGGTAGAAGGCTCCTTACAAGCTGATGAGAGAGACCAAGTAGTGTTCCATGGTGACCCCTCTAGAACTCTTTCTCCTGCACATAAAGCATTGCTGATTGAAATGCTTTGGTCAGGGGTAGGAAGAGTCCAGAGAACACAGTGCATGCAGCAGGTGAGCTTGTGGGAGGAGGTGGAACCAGCCTACTGTATGCTGGGCATGGCCAAGGCACCCAGCTCTGTGGGCCCTGGGGCTGAGTCCTGGGAGGAGCTGGGCCTGGGTTCAGGAAGAGAAGCAGCTTAATCCAGGATCACCAGGCCTGGATATAACCATAGAAGTCGCAAAAGAGGGTAGAGGCTGACTATAAAATGGGGAGGGACAGAGCCAGGGACAGGGCATCTCTGCTATTTGCCCTCTAGACCTGGGTCACAGCAAAAGACGGGTCTGGTTTCCAAAGGAGCAGCTTGTAACCCAGGAGTTCTAAGGCTGGACAAAACAGGGTGGTTTATGGGAAGGGATGAAGACTTGGGCTTGAGGTGTGTCCTGTGCCATTCAGGGGCTGTATCATGGGATCGGTGTGCCCTGTCACCCAGAGGGTGGGCCTGGGCTTAGCAGTAGGCTGTTAATAGCCCAGAAGCATTAGGATTGGGCACAACCTGTTGGATTAAAGTGGGGGGGGAGGATCTGTTTGGGGGAAGCCAGGTTAAGGCACCTTAGCTGCATGTGTCTATGGGCTGGGTAAGGTGAGGGGGGCCTAGATTCTGGAGGAGGAAGTTTGTGGGAAGGTGCTTCAGACCTGGGTGACTCAATGTCAGAGGAGGAGCCTGAGGCAATGACAGTAGTGGCAGTCTGCATGCCAGTGGCAACGTCCAAGTAGCCTAGTCTTCTCAGCCCTTTTCTCCCACTGGATAGAGGGTATGCAGGAGTCCAGCTAACCAGGGCAAATAATGGGTGGAGTTGGTAACAACAGCTGCTGAATCCACAACATTGCCTGCCAAAGATCACAGAATCCTGCACTTGCTAAGCCACTCCACAAACTTTGGTATGTAACCTGAACTACAGCACCCAGAATTCTTGACCTGACAGCCCATACAGAACTACACTGCCCAGAAGACTGCATGCTCCAGTCATAGAACTACCATACTTGGAATCCTGAGCAGTGACCCCCACAAACTACATTTCCTTGGAAGACTATGCGTGCCACACCATAGCAGAAGCCTTAAGCTCCCTTACAACAACCCCATTATGGTACCTATAATGCTCTGTGTGGCGCTCCCCCCAATTGTAGTACCCAGAAATTGAGTGCTTCCACCACAGAGAGGAATTATAGGACCCTGAATTCATGTCCTGACACCCCACACTCAGGACTACATCCAGATTCCAAGTGCTTCCACTGCAGAACTACAATACCCAGAATTCAAGATATGATGGCCCACACTTGGAACTACTTTACCCAGAAGACTGTATGCTCCAATCATAGAACTATAGTACCTACAATCCTTGGCAGTGACCCCCCCAGACTACATTAGATGGAAGATTATGTGTATCCCACCGTAGGCAGAAACCACAGCTCCCCTACAACACCCGTATCTCCCATAATCCCCCGTGTAAAACCCCCCATTGTAGTATTGCAGTACAAGATTCTAAGTTCATCCACTGCAGAACTACAATACTCAGAATTCATGCCTGACAGCCCACACTCGAGACTACAGTACCGAGAAGACTGTATGCCCATGTCATGGGACACCTGACTGCAGAAATGCCGCGGGAAGCCTAATTGCAATAGGGAGGACCTGAGCTGGCACCAGCCCTCCCTCACAGTATGTTATAGAGATAGAACTGTGAATGATAGTAGCCTTTGAATGAATTAGCCATTTGTTTACCCTGTGCAGCCTGGTTCCTCTAGTTGCTTTGTAATGTTAAGTGGCCCCCACTTAGCAGATCTATGTTAATTCCCAGCACACCTCTCTGGTAAATTTAACCTCCCAACCTTCTGCTCAACTTCCTCCCCCTACTCACTAAACTACTAGTGACTATTTGTTTCCACGGAAACTGATAAGGTATCTGTGAAACCTAGGATTGTAAATCAGTATGTCACCTCCCTATTTCTATATAACTGTTGCAAAATTGAAATAAGGTGAAGGGAGCCAGGGAGACTCAATTTCCCCTCAGCGGGCTTAGAAGGTCAAGCTGTGCATTGTTAGGAAAATCTGTAGACTTAACTTTGATGGCTTCTTCTCACCTGGGATAGAAAGTCAGTGGCCCCTCGTCTGAGATAGATCAGTGAGTACAGCGGCACCTGGGACAATCAAAGTTTGGGAAATTTGTAGATACAGAGATAACTGGGTAATTGCCTGTCCTCTCACTGATCTATCACAGGAGGTTTGTTGCCTGAAAATAGATCAAAGGGAAACAGCGGAGCATTGCATCCTGGTTGTTAAGGGGTCGAATAAGATGAGGACAATCAAACCCCAATAATAAGACAAGTACAATCCCACCCCTGTGGTAACCAATCATGTAAAGAAACGTGCCTGCATGTGTGTAACCTAAAATTGTCTATAAAATGTGTGTGCTGCGAGGGAATGAGGTTGCTGGTCTGCTATGGTGAACCTCCTCTACATGCTATGGAATAATAAAGTGCCTTTGTTGATTACATTCCCATGTGCTTACTGGTGGCACAGAGATTTGGGGCCCAGCACCCAATCATAGAACAATACATAGAATCTCTGGCGGTGACCCCCTGCTGACATTATTCCAAAGACTATGCATGCCCCACTATAGACAGAAATCTTAGCTTCTCCACAACACAATGTATTACTCTACTCACAATGCTCTGTGTGACTCTCCATTCCCCCCCACTGTAGCACGCAGAAACTGAGTGCCTCAACCGCAGAACTACGGTACCCAGAAATTTCAGTGTGCCACCTCCCCCATCATGATTCACAGTTACCTCCCCAGAACACTGCTTCCACCATGACTGCTGGACCAGGAAGGTTCCCTGTGCCTCCCATCACACAAATACCAAGGTGCCCTTATAGTCAGTTGTTTTCAAAAGATTTAATACAGGACACATGTACTTTATAGGATTATTTTGTAATACTCTCCCAAAAAAGTCAAGTGCAGAGGAGTGCGAGAGTCTGTCCGTGTGCTAAAAGACCAGGGGCTCAGAGCCACAGCAATGTCCTCCACAAGTTCACCCAAAGGCCTAGAGCCCTGTCCTCTGTGAGTGTGCATAAAGGATCTGCACTGGGAAGCCCTAAATATAGATTTGAGAAAGACTGTGCCAGTGGGGTCAAGGGTCTGAGCCAGAAGGCTAAGGGACCTACACTGGAGCCAGAAAGCAACACTAAAGGTGAAAAACAGAGCTCCCCAAAGGGAACAGCAGCCATACCTGGTGATGGCCACGAACCAAGCTCCATCTCCAAGAACAGCCAAGTCCCTATCAGGAAAACCAGCCACAATAAGCTTCTCCAGGAAAATCAGTAGCACTCATCTTCCCCTCCTGTTCTCGTCTTGTACCACTGGCTACACCCCTCAGGTGGGTCTTCCACACACAGAAGCGCACTGACTCAGTTCAGCTGGTCTTTCCAATTAACTGACCTTTAGTTAATCCACAGCACCCAAAAGCTTCTGGATGCACACACCTGTACTATAGTAGCCTTAATTATCACTGTGCCCACCCTTCCTGGAAGCCAGAGAATTCCACATCTGGGCCTGCAGTACCCAGAAGCACCCCACACACAACAGGGCCCAGAATCCTTGGGGTGCTCTGCAATGACTAGGCTGTACTACAAAGCCACAAAAGAAGAAACAACAGGATATTGGCACAAAGACATTAAACAACCAATAGGACAGAGGGTGAGAAGACAGCCCCAAGCTCCATCAGCCAGGTGATTTTTCACAGAGGCTAGTAACATAGGCTGGAGAAAAGATAACCTCTTCAACAAGTTTTGCTAAGGAAATTATCCACAAGTGGAATGGATCCTGATTCATACTTTTCAACAGGTGCTGAAATTAAAATTTATCAAAGACCTAGATATTAAAACAGACACACTCAATGTCCTGCAAGGAAAAAAAAAATCAGTAAAACTCCCAAAGACATTGATATAGGCAAAGATTTTCTGAGCAGAACCCCAAATGCACAAGAAATAGCACCAACAATCAACAAATGGGATGATGTTGAATTTTAAAACTGCACAGCAAAGAAAACAATGAAGAGAAAAGACCACGAGTAGGAAACAATTTAGTAGATGTTTGTAGGAACCAGCCTACAAGCTTGAACCTGATCAAAGTTTAAAGGGTCAACAAATTAAAAACAGAGGCACAGAAACAAGTGGAACTGGGGGCCCATGGTCTCCCATCACCCTTCAATATGATGGGTGTACCTCAGCTTTACTCACTCAGATATGGGGACAAGGGACTAGGGTTTCACAGAAATCATCTGTTTCTCACCCTCCATAGTATTTTTCCTTGTAAACAACTTAACATCAGGTATTTTTATTATTCTCCTGTAGCCTATCAGCACGCTCCCATGTTCTGTGTCTTAGTGCTCACTGGGGAAGCCAATTAGACCTCATTCTTCCCCTCTGGTCTTCCATAGATGTTCCTCAGACAAAGGACTTATATCTAGAATATATAAAGGACTTCAAAATTAAGATCGCTCAAAATAAAAGACCCAATCAAAATAGGTCAATTACAATGAATGGGCATTTATCAGGTGAAGAAATACAAGTGGCTAGTAAAAACTATTTTACTATGCAGCAACTATAGCAATTATGAAGTAAAATTGAAATCAGCCCTGAGATTCTATCATCCCAAATAAGAATGCCATTATCAAGAACTCAAAGGGGATGTGGGGCTGAGAAGTAACTTCTGTTGTGTGTGCTGATACAAATTGTCAATGCTAAGTGTGCATAACAGGTATGTAAACTATACCAATACAATCAATTTTAAAAAAGAAAACAAATATAGAAAAACCTCAACAACTAAACATTGGTGAAGTTATGCAGAAAGATGCCTTCTGTATTCTTGATAGAAATGCACAGTAAGGCCAGGGATTTAGCTCAGTGGTTCCAGGGTCTGTCTGGCAAGTGTAGGTCCAGAGTTCTATCCCTGGTACCACATATCACCATGTTGGGCTGGTGGCTCATGCCTGTAATCCCAGCACTTGGGAGGCAGAGGCAGGTGGATTGCCAAGAGTTCAAGGACAGTTCAGGGCCAGCCTGAACTATAAAGTGAGCCCCTGTCTCAAAAAGTAAAAAAGCAGAAACAAATACATTAATAAAACCACTTGGGAAACAGTATGGAGACAGATGGGTAGATAAATCATGTGCCATGTACAAGAAGAATAATCTTGAATAATTTGTAAGAAAATGAATACACTCTGAGATCAAAAAGGTTAAGTGAAATAAATCATATATGCAAGCATAGTTTCTCTTATATGAAAAGCTTAAAATACAGAGAGAAAAATAAAATAATTGGAGATAGAAAGATAGATGTTTTGCAAAAGTCAGGGAGACCATGCGATAGGAGGGGGAGTGAAAAAGAATGAAAAGAGAATTAAGTTATTTGTGTGCATGTATCAACTCCCCCCAAGGAATGGAATCATTATACACTTCATATATGTACTAATACAAAACAAAAATTGAAAAACAGAAGTAAGAATAGATGTTTCATTTGACCAAGTTTTATCGTTCCTGGGTTTCTTCACCGAACACGTAAATTCATCCTATCACAATGATACATAAATGTCTATTTTTATAGCAGCACAACTGACAATGAGTAAATCATGTACATGACCTAACTGCCCAATAGATTAATGGATAAAGAAACTATGCATATAAGGCCAAGGATTTACCTCAAGTGTTACCGCACCTGCCATGGAAGCAGAAGGACCCCAGTTCAATTCCAGGTACTGCGAAAAAAAATCTGCATATATCCAATGCAAAACTACTCAGCCATAACAAAGGATAAATTTGAGTCATTTGTAGGAAACTAATGAATCCTCAGGCTTTAATTCTGAGCAAAATGTCGGTTGCAAAAGTTCAATATCTCATGACCTTTAACAAGAGAGATTCAAAATATAAAGAGAAAAATAAAGATCCATGTTAAGAAACAGACAAGTAGACTCCATAGAAATAGTACAATTTTTTAAAGGATGGAAAGGGAGAGAAGGGCATACAATTTAAAATTTTTAAATAAATGGAAGAGAATTGGCATTGGTTCTTTAAAAGTTTAATAGAATTCAGGAACAAAGCCTGAACTTCTCTTTTTTGGCAGGCTTTTGTTATCAATTTAATCTGTTTACATTTTCCATGTCTTCATGGTTTGATTTGGTATGCTATATAGAACCAGAAATTTACTGTTTAACAACTATTATATATCTAAAAACATTTTATTTCAATTTATATTTACCAATTGATATTCTAGTATTTTAATTTAGAGCTTATATGTTTTGTATATGCTTAGCATACCCTATTAAGATTTAAACTATGTGGGGGTTGTGGGGTAGGTAGGGATATGGGCAAAAATGAGAACTCGTGTCATATACTGGTACAAATTCCCCAGTGTTGAGTGTGATTATGAGCTGTATATAAAATGTACCAATAAAGAATTCAATTAAAAAACTGAAAAAATTTAAATTATGACAATTATTCCTAGATTGCATAGAAAATCTGGATATTGGCTAATCATAGTAGTGATTTAAAGGCATTTCTCTGTCAAAATTCAATTGTTACAGTACATAGGAAAAAGTGGATGCTACATGGGACTTCTTTTTATATTATTCTTAAATCAAACTTATATGCTGATGATCAAATACAACTAAGAGAAATGAATATTATCCTGTCTGGTAACCAAACCAGGCAGTTACATATGAAAAAATTTTGAAGATAAACCTGCACTTGCCAATTAAAACCAGATTATCTATGATTTATTCAAGTTGAGTGAAGTGAATTCGCTCAGCTTAATTTGCCAATTTTAATTTATGAGAACATTTATTTATCTGTAAGCAATTTAAACTTTAGAATATTTTTATGTAGGGGAACATACAATATCTATGTTTGAAGCATAAACATACACACATAAACATACATATATACAAATATATTATATATTTTTAAACTTTTAATCCTGATATGGAAAAGCTATGGTACAAGTTACCAGTTTATAAAAAGACAATCGAATCCAAGTTATGTTACCCACAATATGGGAAAACATCAAGGAGTCTGGTCCTATGAGTACATTTAAAGTTGATAGAGGGGGGGAGGGCTAGTTTTTAGTTTTTTAAACAGGATCTTGCTTTGAAGTTCAGGCTGGCCCTGTGCTCACTATTTAGCCCAGGCCAGCCTCAAACTCATAGTAATCCTCCTGCCTCTGCCTCACGAGTGCTGGGATTACAGGCTTGAGTCACCATGCCTGACATTGTTGTGTGTGGTACTGATTGTTGGTGGGCATGAGTCACCACTTTCGGCATTGTGGTATGTGGTACCAGGGATCAAACTCGGGACCTTGCACTTGTAACACAGTCACTGAAACCATTGAGCTAAATCCCCAGCCCTAAAGTGGATAGGTTTTTAAAGCCTGTGCACCAAATTTTGAAATAAAATATGTAGTCAGTGTTCATAAGGGAACAAATTTAATACAGGATATGTGATTTATAGTGCTGTTTTATACTAGTCACCCAAAACATCAAATGCAGAGGAGTGCAAGAGCTTTATCTCTGCATTAGAACCCCCAAAGAATCCAGCACAGGGCCTGGATCCCATGGCAGTGTCCCTCACAAGCCCAGCTGAATGCCTAGAGTCCAGAACAATGTTGTTCTTGAGTCCATATCAAGCATCTTCACTGGGAAGACCCAAAGGCCAGAGGGGGAAGCCAGAAAGTCTGTGTGGTGGGGTGAGGGATCTGTGGCACCAGACTGATAATCTACACTCGAGCCAGGAAACAATGCTCAAGGAGAAGACCAAAACTTCCCTGATGAAAACAGAGACAGTCAGGACCTGAGCGCCTCTAAAAAGAAGAACAGCCAAGTTTGCTAAGGAAAAACACCCACACCAGCTGCTCCAAGAAAAAGCAACCCCAACTTCCACTCCTGTTCTCTCTTTTATGCCACTGGCCACAGTCCTCAGGTAGTTTTCCATGCTCAGAAACATGCTAAATAACTGGGGGGGTTGTGCTTAAAGCTGCCCATTAGTTAATCCACCACACTGAAAAAGTTCAATATGTTTTAAAGCTTCTTCTTATCCTTTTATTAATTTATTCAGTGTCAAGTAAGTTCAGGATATAACTTTTGCTATTATTTCAGCTAAGGGTGAATAATACATTACTAAATGAGCTTGAAAAATACTCTCTAGTAAAATGAAAATTTCCAACCCTAACCCCAGACCTTACCCTAGCCTGGGCCCTAACTGGAGAAACAGAATTCACCCGGGACCCAACCATCATTCAAGAAAGGGCCCTAACCCTAATTCAGGCCTCAAACTGGATGCAGGCCTCTCCCAAGCCCAGCCCAACACATACCCCAGGCCTCAACTGGGCTCAGTCCTCACCATATGCTGGCATTTACCCTAGAATCAGGTCTTACCTGGGGCCCAGGCTCCACCCAAACTCTGGCCCTAAACCTAGAACCTACCCTCAACTGGGACCCAGCACTTACAATTTCCCAGACCCCAATCCGAGTCCCAGAACCCACCTGGTACTCAGGCCTCACCACAGCCCACACTCTAACTTTAAAACAGGCATCACCTGGGAACCAGCACTCACCCTCATGTAAGCCCTAAACACAGAACCAATCCTCACCTGGGACACAGGCCTTATTCTTGCGTGGTCCCTAACCCTAGCACCAGGCCTCACCTGGGACACAAACATCACCCTAGCTCAGGGCCTAACCTTAATATCAGGCTTTACCTGGAAACCCAGCATTCAATCTAACCTGGGTCCTATCCCATGACTCTAACCTTACCTGGGACCCATGCTTCAACCTGGCCAAATCCCTAACTTTAAGACAAGACTTTACCTGGGATCCCAACATCCCCCTAGTCCAGGCCCTAAATCAAGAATCTAACCTCATTGGGAATGCAGGAATCACTCTTGCTTGACAACTAAACCTAGCCGCAGGCCTCACCTGGGACCCAGCCCTTACACTAGCCCAGGCTCTAATCTAAATACCAGGCTTCTCATGGGACACAGCCTTCAACCTAACCCAGGCCCTAAACCAAGAATCTAAGCTCACTTAGTACCCAGGCTTCACTCTTTTTTATTTTGAAACAAGATTTTGCTTTGTAGTACAGGCTGGCTCTGAGCTCACTATGTAGCCAAGGCAAGATTTGAACTCAGCAATCCTCTGGCATCTGCCTCCTGAGTGCTGGGATTTACAGATATGAGGCACCATGCCCACCACTGGGGTATGTGGTATTGATTGCTGGTGGGTGAGAGTCTACATGCCCAGCATTGTATGTGGTTCCTGAAGATCAAACACAGAACATTGCCCTTGCCAGGCAGGTGCCAGAACCACTGAGCTAATCCTCCAGCCCACTCACTGCTCACTATATTTTGGGAAGCCCAATCCACAAGAATAGTAAATATGACAGTATCATTTTCGTGAATCTGAACCCTAACCCTAGCCAACATGCAGAATTTAGTAAATGCCTCCATTGTGCAGGGAGAGGAAAAACCCCACTAGCTATCAACTCACTCTGAGCTATACTACTCACCATTCCTTGGCAAATTGAAGCAAAATATGCAAGAAAATCCACAGTGTCACCACTCTTGATGTGAATGGAAACCCTACAACACCTATCAACCTTACATTATGAACCACACCCTACCTCCATGATACACTCTCCAGAATCTTCCTCTGAACTGCGCCCATCACAAGAGAACTCCATGACAAATACACTGGAATCATCCAAACAACACTTGGACTTGAGTTTTTCAGGACACTGATGGGAAGCCTAACAAAAGGGCAAGAGCGTGTGCCAGAATTCCACCCATTGATAGTAATACAGTGGCTACCCCAAATACTAAAGCATATCCTCAAACAAGTTACACATATGGGTAACCGGAAAAGCTCAAAACACCCTACCTGATGCTACCAATACAGCGAATGCTAACTATGGCTCTACCAGGAAATGCATACAATGAAGTAAATTCACTCATATAAGCACTACAAATGCTCCTTCATAAATATCCTAAAGCAAACTGTAACGTAAATGACAGAATTTGTCATACCGATAACCAAGAATAAATAAAATGAGAATATTCCTCACCCTTTTCACAATGCTAGTCCTAACCTCCACCCTCAACCTCTAGAGAGGGCTCCATCAGACCCAGGGTTTAACTCAGGAACAATAGCTCAAACATGATTTTAATGTTCAACCAAATCATTCAAATCCATTTTGAATCCCAATAGGCAGGTATCTAAACATACATAGTATCCTTTAAATCGCTGACAAAAAAGCCCTGGAAAACTGAAAAGGTGATCCCCAGGTGCCCAGAATACATAAACGAGTCGATTCCCTTTCTGCACCTTAACCCAAACCACACAGCCAACAATGAATATTGACTGCATCTACAAGTTATTCTTCACCTCATCCCTCATTTTTCTGCTTATCCTAAATCTAACATACCCAGAGGACACTTTCTGGTACCTCTGGCCTAACACCCAGGACATTTCAAAGTGTCTTGATTAAGAAATAGAACCGTGGCTATTACCATATATTTTGAAGTGAAATTCTGAAGTGTACCACTCCTGCATACACAGAACTCCCAGTCATTGACCTAGTCTCACAATCTCCATGATGCAGGCAGCACTATAATATGATATACGTACAATACACTAATGCTAAAACCAGTTCTGACAGTTCCCTTAATCCTCTCTATATTTGGGAAGACCAATACAGAGGAATAGTCAAAAGGACACTATCATTCACGGGAATCCTAAACCTACAATAGCCATCATGCTGAATTAAGCAAATGTGCCCATTCTGGAGGGAGAGGTACAACCCCAACAGTTTTCAACTTCCTCTGAACTAAACTCCTCACCATTCCTTGGCAAACTGAGCTGAATACACAAGAAAATATACAAGGACACCATTCTCAATCTTAATGGATTCACTATGCTGCCTTTCAGCATTACACTATGAACCGCACTCTACCTCCAGGATACACTCTCCAGATTCTTCCTCTGAACCGTGGCTGACACAAGAGAACTAAATGACAAATACACTGGAATCAACAAAACAACACTTGGACTTGTGTTTCTCTGGACTCTGAATGGCAGCCTAACCAAAGCACAAGAGTGTGCAGCCCCAAAATCACCCAATCACAATAATTCTATGCCTACCAAGAATTCTAACCCCATCCTCAAAAAAATAACACACATGTGTTACCTGAAAACGCCAAGACACCCAACCTGATGCTATCTATCCAGCAAATGTTAACTTTGGCTCTACAAGGAAATGGACACAATGAACCAAATTCCCTCATATAAGCACTACACCAGGTCCCTCATGCCTATCCTAAAGCAAAGCGCAACCTTAACAATAGAATTTCTCACACCAATAACCAAGATTAAATAAAAGGACAGTATTCATCACCCTTCTCAGAATGCTAGCCCTATCCTCCACCCTCGCCCTACAGAGGGCTCCCTAAAACATAGGGGCTTGCTCAGAAACAATAGATCAAACCTGAAATTTAATGTCCAACCAAGTCATTCAAATCCATTTTGAATCCCAATGGGCATGTATCTACATACTCAGAAGTTTCTTAAAACCATTGACATGCTAGCCCAGGAAAATTGAAAACCAGATCCCCAGGTGACGAGATTACTTCAACAAGCCCATTCCATTTCCTTACCTTAAAACCAGCGCACACAGCCAAAGATGAATATTGACTGATTCTACAAGTTATACTTCAAAGCGTCCCTCTATTTTCTGTTTATGCCACACTTAACATACCCTGAGGGCCCCTTCAGGTACTTGAGGCCTAACACTCAGGACATAACAAAATCTCTTGATCAAGAAATAGAATGGTGGCAATTACCATATATTTTGCAGTGAAATACAGAAGTGTATCACTCCCACAGAATCAGAACTCCCAGTCCTTGGCCTGAGCCCACAATCTCCCTAACACATGAAGCCCTATATTAATGTATTTGCATAATGCAGTAATGCGAATTCCAATCCTGACAGTACCATTCATCCTCACTATAGTTTGGGAAGCCCAATCCACAAGAATAGTCAAAATGGCAGTATCATTCTCGCGAATCCTAAACCTACCCCTAGCCACCATACAAATTTAGGACATGCTTTCATTCTGAAGGGACAGGCACAATAAAACTACCTCTCAAATTACTCCGAGGTATACTCCTCACCATTCCTTGGAAAACTGAGGCTGAATACGCAAGAAAATCCACAGTGACACCACTCTCAATCTGAATGGAATCCCTGCCCCGCCTTTCAATTTATACTCTCAACCCCACTCTACCCTTATTATACACTGTGCATATTCTTCCTGAGAACCATACCCCTCAGAGGAGAACTCCATGATAAATACACTGGAATCAGCAAAACAACCCTTGGACTTGTGTTTTCTGAATTCTGACTGGCAGCCTAACAAAAGGGCAAGAGCCTGCAGCCCAAAAACCACCCTATCACAATAATTATATGGCAAACAAGAATACTAACCCTGTCATCAAAAAAATAACACACATGGGTCATCTGAAAATGCCAAGACACCCAACCTGACACCATCTAGCCAGCAAATGCTATCTCTGTCTCTACCAGGAAATGGATACAATGAACCAAATTCCCTCATATAAGCACTACAAAAGCTGCCCCATGCCTATCCTAAAGGAAAGTGCAGGGCCGGAGGGTTAGCTCAGTGGTTCTGGCGCCTGCCTCACAAGCGTAAGGACCTGAGTTCGATCCCCCGTTACCACATATAATGCTGGGCGTGGTGGCTCACGCCTGTAATCCCAGCACTCGGGAGGCAGAGACAGGAGGATTGCTGAGTTCGCGGCGGCTTGCCTGGGCACCATAGTGAGCTCAGGGCCAACCTGAACTACAAAGCAAGACCCTGTCTCCAAAAAAAAAAAAAAAGAAAGTGCAACCTTAACAGTGGAATTTCTCATACCTATAACCAAGATGAAATAAAATGGCAGTCTTCCACACGCTTCTCACAATGCTAGCTGGAATCCCCCCACCCCTGCCCTACAGAGGGATCCCTAAGACCCAGGGGCTTGCTCACTAACAATAGCTCACGCCTGAATTTTAATGTTCTACCAAATCATTCAAATCCATTTTGAAGCCCAATAGGCAGTAATCTACACACGCAGACCTTTCTTTAAACCATTGACCCTGTATCACTGGAAAATTGAAAAGGTGATACCCAGGTGCATGGATAACTTGAATGACAGATTGCCTTTCCTCATCTTAACTCAAACAACACAGCCAACAATGAATATTGACTGAATCTACAAGATATTCATCATGTTCGTCTATTTTCCATTTATACCAAACTTAACATACCCCAAATGAAGCTTAAGTTACCTGAAGCCTAACACCCAGCACATTTCAAAACCTCTTGATCAAAGAATAGAATCTTGGCCATTACCGTATATTTTGCAGTGAAATACAGACAGTATCACTCCCAAAGAGTCAGAATTCACAGTCCTTGGCCTGAGACCACAGTCTCCCTGACACATAAAGTCCTATATTAGGTCATATGCATAAGTCAGTAATGGTAACTCCAATCATGACAGTACCCTTCATCTTCACTATAGTTTGGGAAGACCAATCCACAGGAATAGTCAAAATGACAGGATCATTCTCACGAATCCTAACCCTATGCCTAGCCTCCATATGGTATTTAGCAAATGCCACCATTCTGGAAGGACAGACACACCCCCACTAGGTCTCAACTTACTCTAAGTTATACAGCTCAATATTCCTTGGCAGACTGACACTCAATACACAAGAAAATCTATAGTGACACCACTCTCGATCTGAATGGAAACCCTACCCTGCCTTTCAACATTACACTCTGAATCCAACCCTACGTCCATCATACATTCTCCAGATTCATTATCTGAACCATGCCACTGACAAGACAACTCTATGACAAATACACTGGAATCACCAAAACAACACTTGGGCTTGTGTTTTTGTGAATTCTGACTGGCAATGAGCAAATGGGCAAGAGCATACAGCTCAAAAAACACCAAATCACAGTAAATCTGGCTACCAAAAATACTAACCTCGATCCTCAAAAAATAACACACATGGGTCACTTGAAAACGCCAAGATATCCAACCTGATGCTATCTATCCAGGAAATGCTAACCTTGGCTCTACCAGGAAATGGACACAATGAAACAAATTCCCTCATATAAGCAATACAAATGCTCCCTCATGCCTATCCTAAAGCAAAGGGCAACCTTAGCGATAGAATTACTCATATCCATAACCAAGAATAAATAAAAGAAACTAATTACTCACGCTTCACACAACACTAGTCTTCACCATGACCCTCACCCTGCACAGGACTCCCTAAGACCCATGGCCTTCTCAGGAACAATAGCTCTAAACTGAATTTTAATGTTCAAACAAATCTTTCAAATCCAATTTGAATCCCAATAGGCAGGTATCTACAAACACAGAAGTTTATTGAAACAATTGACCCTTGACAATTGAGCCTGGAAAACTAAAAGCAAGATCACTAGGTGCCCAGATTACATCAAGGAGCCCATTCCCTTTCCTCACCTTAACCCAAACAAAACAGAAAACAATGAATATTGACTGAATCTACAAGTTATTCTTCAACACGTCACTCTTTTTCTGCTTATCCCAAACCTAACGTACCGCGAGGGCACCTGCAGGTACCTGAGGCCTAACACCCAGGACATTTCAAAACCTGTTGATCAAGAAGTAGAATTGTGATCCGTGTCCAGTGGACTGAAGGCTGCCCACCGGCCCACTGTATCCCGGAGTGGCACGGACTTGGCTAACGGGAACCATCCATTTCCGGCAGACTGAAGGCCGCCCACTGACCCACTGTATCCCGGAGCAGCGCAGACTCAGCTACCAGGCGCCATCCGTTTCCAGCAGCGGAGGACTGAATCCTGCCCACCGGCCCACTGTACCGCAGAGCTGTGCAGTGTGGAGTCAGGTATGGACCCTGGGCGCCATCTGCACCACAGAGGGTTGAGGGCCTCCGCCCAGCCCCAACCCAACCCCAGAGCTGCGTTGTGAGGACCCAGGTCCTAGAGGAGCCAGAGCCATCTCCTGTGTCCCTCCAAAGGAAGTGTGCTCCTAGAGCCACAGTGAGAGACCAAGCAAGATTTTAAAAAAAGAGGGGGGAATCTAGCTTCTATTTTGCCATCTACTCCTAGATCCCACTATTCACCTCTTGTCCCCACACCCTCTCCTATCTTCCTGTCACAAGCAATACCCAGAAGTAAAAGATTCTTAGGCTGCCCTATTTCTACTTCTGTACTATTATAAGAAGGTGTGCAAAGCCTCCAATGGTCTTACAGCATACTGTTGGTACTGTTGTACATATGCCCTTTTATCCTCTATTACCTGCTGGCATATATGAGGTTATAGGCTATAGGTGATCTTCATAAATCTGCTAATCCTATTTCATTCTCCTCCTGTCTCCCTACCTTCCTGATTCCCCAGTGACCTTTTATCCCTAAAGGTTTCAGGGAATACATTTACGATCTGTATGTTGTATACACATTGCTCATTAATTCTAAATTCTGGCATATACACATAGAGGTAACTCATAAGCTCAAAGTCTCCAGAATAGAATTTAACAAAACTTTTTATCTTATTTACTGTGTTTAATACTGATATTGGCATTTATTGTATTATGGTAACAAACATGATGTGATTGTTCTGCTAAATACCTCCCATGATGTGTCAGAAGTGAGAACTCTCAAGGGTCATTACAGATTCAAGGAGGACCCCCCCAGGAAGGTGCCACATACAAAGGGCCCCAGATAATAGAAAGAGACCTGCAACAAACATTGCCCTGTCATTAGGCAAAGAAGAGCATTAATAACAACAAAAGAGTAGAAATGAGAAAATACACAAAAAAACAGACACAAAGATCACCACCAAAGGGAAATTCAGAGAAAAGGGAAATAGGGCAAACTGAAACTCAAACACCAGGACTCTTGGAGATGGTAACTAAAGTGGATCTAATAAAATGGAAATCAGAACTCATCTCTGAGATCAAAACAGGGATACTGTCCACAGTAAAAGACATCATTAAAGAAGAGATCAGTGAGATGATAGAATCCAAGATAGCAGAAGCAATGGAAACTTTTAAACAGCTTCAAGCAGAGCTCCAGGGAATGATGAAGGAGAATGAAAGCTTGCGTAATAGGATGAATGAAGCAGAAAGCCGAATCTCAGACCTAGAGGACAGCATAGCAGCCAACGAGCAGGAAAGGTATAATCTATGGAAAAGAGCAAGGGACCATGAGAAATCAATTCAACAGCTTCTAGATGACTCAAAGAAAAATAATATAAGACTGATTGGAGTCACTAAGGAAGCAGGAGACAGTGTAAAAGACATAAAAAAGCTATCATCAGAGATAACAACAGAAAACTTCACAGGAAAAGAAACAGACGTACAAATAAGTGAGGCCTATCGGACTCCAAAACACCATGACATAAAAATATCTACACCTAGACATATAGTTATCAAGGTTCCAGATGCACAACAAAGAATGAAATACTGAAAGCAGTGAGAGAAAGGAAGAAAATCACCTACAAAGGGAAGCCCATTAGGATCACAGCAGAATTTTCAACACAAACACTCAATGCAAGGAGAGCATGGATAGAAGTATTTCAAGCATTGCAGGAAAACAACCTCCAACCTAGACTGTTGTAACCTGCAAAACTATCTTTCAGAATAGATGGGGAAATAAGATACTTCCATGATAAAGAACACCTGAAAAACTTCACAAATATGAAACCTGCACTCCAAAACATCCTAAAGAACATCTTGGAAAAAAACACAGAAAATTCCTTACCCACAAGACCCAGGAGAGTGAACTCAATGGGGCAAACAAGAAACTAAATAGAAAAAGGGAAAAGCAAAGAAGAAAAGAAAAAAGAACGGGGAAACATGGCAGCTTTGAATATGTCTATATCAGTCATAACGATTAATGTCAATGGACTCAATGGGCCAATTAAAAGACACAGACTAGCAGATTGGATCAAGAAGCAAGATCCTACAATCTGCTGCATACAGGAAACACACCTAATTCAGAAGGAAATCCATAGACTGAAAATAAAAGGTTGGAAAACAATCCTCCATGCCATAGGAAAGTGCAAAAAAGCAGGAGTGGCTATCTTGTTTGCAGATAAAATAGATATCAAACCCAAACTGATTAAAAGAGATAAAGAAGGTCACTATATTCTCATACAGGGAACTATCCAAGAGAAAGAATCAACAATCATAAATATTTATGCAATGAACTCTAATGCACCCAACTATATAAAACAAACATTAGTGGACATGAAAAGCCAGTTATCCATGAATACAATAGTAGTAGGGGATTTTAATACTCCTTTGTCACAAATTGACAGATCAACTGGACAAAGAATCAACAAGGAAACACTTGTGTAAATCAAACTTTTGAGCAAATGGACTTATTAGATGCCTACAAAATTTTTCACCCTTCAAAGCGACAATATACCTTCTTCTCAGCTGCTCATGGATCACTTTCCAAAACAGATCCCATTCTAGTCCATAGAACAAGCTTAAGTAGATGCAAAGGAATAGAAGTTATCCCCTGCATACTATCAGACCATAGTGCCTTGAAACTGGAGCTGAATAGCAGAAGAAATTCCAAGATCCTCACAAACACATGGAAATTGAACAACACTCTGTTAACCAACCAATGGGTCACAAAATAAATTAAAGAAGAAATTAAACAGTTTCTACAACTCAACAACAACCCCAGCACAACATACAGGAATTTATGGGACACAATGAAAGCAGTTCTGCAAGGGAAATTCATAGCAGTGAATGCCTACACTCAGAAAATAAAGCAAACTGAAATAAACAATCTAATGATGAACCTCAGACAATTACAAAAAGAGGAGCAAAACAAACCCAAAGCACATACTAGACAGGAAATTATAAGGATCAGAGCAGAAATTAATGCAATGGAGACAAAGAGAACAGTGCAAAGAATCAATGAATCAAAGAGTTGGTTCTTTGAAAGGATAAATGAGATCGACAGACCCTTAGCCAACCTTATCAAACAAAGGAAGGAAAAGGCTCAAATCCATGCTATAAGGAATGAAAATGGGGAAATCAGCACAGACCCAGAAGTCCAAAGGATCATAAACACATACTTTGAAAATCTATACTCCAAGAGGATGGAAAATCTAGAAAAAATGGGTAGACTCCTAGACACATATGAACTTCCAAAGCTGAATGAAGAGGATATAAAAATGTTAAACAACCTGATATCAATCTGGGAAATTGAAAATGTAATAAAACACCTACCAACAAAGAAAAGCCCTGGTCCTGACAGCTTCACTGCTGAATTCTACAAAACTTTTAAAGAAGAGTTAATACCAGTACTCCTCAATCTCTTTAATGAAAATGAAAGGGAAGCAGTACTCCCCAAATCATTCCTTGAAGCAACCATCACCTTGATTCCAAAGGCAGGGGAAGATCCCGCCAAAAAAGAAATCTACAGGCCAATCTCTCTAATGAACATCAATGCAAAAGTCCTCAATAAAATACTGGCAAACAGAATACGGAGAGTTATCGAGAAAATCATATACCCTGATCAAGTCAGATTTATCCCAGGGATTCAAGGTTGGTTCAACATACATAAATCAATCAATGTAATACACTATATTAACAGACTCAAGGACAAAAACCATATGATTATCTCAATAGACACAGAAAAAGTATTTGACAAAATCCTACAACCATTTATAACCAAAATCCTACAGAGAATTGGAATCGATGGACTTTATCTCTATTTATGAGAAACCAACAGCCAGCATCATACTCAATGGGCAAAAAATGAAACCTTTTACACTAAGGTCAGGAATGAGACAAGGATGACCGCTGTCACCACTCTTGTTCAATATAGTACTGGAAACATTAGCCATAGCAATCAGGCAGGACAAAGATATAAAAGGAATAAAGATAGGAAAGGAAGAAGTTAAACTGGCATTATTTGCTGATGATATGATACTCCATCTAGAGGATCCTAAAACTCAACCAAAAGACTGCTAGACTTAATTACCAAATTTGGTAGTGTTGCTGGATACAGGGTCAATGCTCAAAAAATCAACAGCCTTTGTCTACATGAACAGCCTCACTGAAAGAGAAATTGGGGAGTCAATCCCTTTCATGGTAGCACTCAGAAAAATGAAATATATAGAAATCAACATAACAAAGGAAGTGAAAGATCTCTACTCTGAAAACTATAGGACTCTGAAAACTGAGATAGAAAAGGAAACCAGAAAGTGGAAAGATATCCCTCGTTCCTGGGTTGGGAGAACCAACATCATCAAAATAGCTATACTCGCACAACTACTATACAGATTCAATGCAATTCCAATTGAAATTCCAACAGTATACCTCACAGAGCTAGAGAAAATAATACAAAAATTCATCTGGAAACGCAAGAAACCTAGAATAGCAAAAGCAATTTTAAGCAACCACGACATGGCAGGGGGTATTACAATCCCCAATTTAAAATTCTACTATAAAGCCACTGTGATTAAAAAAAAAAGCTGCATGATACTGGTAAAGTAACCAACTTGAGGACCAGTGGAATAGATTAGAAGACCCAGAAACAACTCCAGATACACTAAGCCACCTTATCTTTGACAAAGGAGGCAGACATCCCCAAAGAAGAAAGACAGTCTCTTTAACAAATGTTGTTGGAAAAACTGGGCTTTAGCCTGCCAAAAGCTAAAGCTAGACCTATCTCTTTCACCATGCACAGAACTAAACCCCAAGTGGATATGAGACTTAAACATTAAAACAGAAACAATAAGCTTGCTGGAAAACAGGCTAGGTAAAACTCTTGGAGACATTGGCTTAGGCAGAGAATTTATAAATAAAACCTCTATAACACAAGAACTAGCAGAAAGAATCAACAAATGGGATCTCATTCTACTGAAAAGCTCTGCACAGCCAAAGAAGTCAGTGGCACTGCTAAAAGACAACAAACAACATGGGAAAAAATCTTTACTAGCTGTTTATCAGACAAAGGGCTATTACCTACAATATATAAAGAACTCAAACAGATCAGCCTCCCCAAGTTTAAAGACCCAATTCAAAAATGGGCATCTGAAATGAACAGACACTTCTCAGAGGCAGAAGTCAAAGCAGTCAAGAAGCATATGAAGAGGGCTGGAGGGTTAGCTCAGTGGTTCCGGCGCCTGCCTCGCAAGCACAAGGTCCTGAGTTCGATCCCCGGTTACCACATATAATGCTGGGCATGGAGACACGCCCACCAACAATCAACACTGCATACCGCAATGCCGGACGTGGTGGCTCACGCCTGTAATCCCAGCACTCAGGAGGCAGAGACAGGAGGATTGCTGAGTTCGCGGCGGCTTGCCTGGGCACCATAGTGAGCTCAGGGCCAGCCTGAACTACAAAGCGAGACCCTGTCTCAAAAAGCAAAAAAAAAAAAAAAAGAAGCATAAGAAGAAATGTTCAACATCACTGGTCATTCGAGAGATGCAAATGAAAACAACACTGAGATTTCGTATCACTCCACAAAGAATGGCCGCTATCACAAAATCAACCAACAATAAATGCTGGCGTGGCTGTGGGGAGAAAGGAACCCTTCTCCACCGTTGGTG
This sequence comes from Thryonomys swinderianus, assembly GCA_004025085.1. Taxonomy (NCBI): domain Eukaryota; kingdom Metazoa; phylum Chordata; class Mammalia; order Rodentia; family Thryonomyidae; genus Thryonomys; species Thryonomys swinderianus. Next base: position 31,226 of record PVIC010003463.1, on the reverse strand, counting down.
GGATTGCAGACTTGTGCAACCATTGTGGAGATCTGTGTGGAGATTTCTCAGAAAACTAGGACTACAGGTCCCAGTTGACCCTGCTATCCCCCTGCTAGGAATATGCCCAAAAGAATTTTTAAAATCACATTGCAAAGACAGATGTATACCCTTGTTCATAGCAGCTCAGTTCGTGATAGCTCAATCTTGGAAATAACCCAAATGTCCATCAACTGGAAAGTGGATAAAGAAGTTGTGTTTTTTTATAAAATGGAGTATTACTCGGCCATAAAGAATGACAAGATCGATCCATTTATGTGCAAATAGAGACACCTGGAGGATATACTAATAAGTAAAAACAATAGGTCACAGATAAGGAAATTCCAGATCTCTTTGACATGAACACCTGTAGATGAAAATGAGCTCTAGAAAGTATGACAGCTTTTATAGAGTGGGAAATTTCCATAGGAAATTTCTTGTGGAATGTAATGAGGTAAAGGAATAAATATCTTACAGAAAGAAAATAAAACAGCATGTATAAAGGAGGTGAGGAGGTGTGGGTGGGTAGGGATATGGGTAAAAATGAGAATTAAATTCTGTCATATACTGGTACAAATTCCCCAATATTATATGTAATTTTCAGATATATATAAATTGTACCAATAAAGAATTCAATTTATGGGCCGGAGGGTTAACTCAGTGGTTCCGGCGCCTGCCTCACAAGCGCAAGGTCCTGAGTTCGATCCCAGGTAACCACATATAATGCTGGGCGTGGAGACTCACGCCCCCCAACAATCAACATCGCAAACCACAATGCTGGGCGTGGTGGCTCACGCCTGTAATCCCAGCACTTGGGAGGCAGAGACAGGAGGATTGCTGAGTTCGCAGCGGCTTGCCTAAGAACCATAGTGAGCTCAGGGCCAGCCGGCATTACAAAGCAAGACCCTGTCTCAAAAAAAAAAATTTTTCAATATTAAAAATGAAATAGAATTGTGCCTATTACCATATATTTTGCAGTGAAATGCAGAAGTGTATCACTCCCACTGAGTTACAACTCCAAGTCCTTGGCCTGAGCCCACAATCTCCCGGAGACAAGAAACCATATATTCAGGTATATGCACAATGCACCAATGCTAACTCCAATCCTGGCAGTACCCTTTTCCTCACTATAACTTGGGAAGCCCCATTCACAGAAATAGGCAAAATGAAAGTATCATTCTCATGAATCCTAATGCTAACCCTAGTGAAAAACATGGTGAATTTAGCAAGTGCCTCCATTCTGGAGGGAGAGGCACAACCCCACTGGCTCTCAACTTACTCCGAGCTATGCTCCTTACCATTAACTGGCAAACTAATGCTGAATATGCAAGAAAATCCACAGGGACACCACTCTCGATCTGAATGGAAACCCTACCCAGCCTTTCAACCTTACACTCTGAACCCCACTCTACCTCCATCATATACTCTGCATATTCTTCCTCCAAAAGGTGCCCCTGACAAGAAAACTCCATGAAAAATACACTAGTATTGACAAAACATCACTTGCACTTGTGTTTTTCTGGATTCTGATTGGCAGCCTAACCAAAGGGCAAGAAACTGCAGCCCAAAAACTACCCAATCACAATAATACTACAGATACTCAGAATACTAACCTGATCTTCCAAAAAATAACACCCATAGGTCACCTGAACTCCCAAAGACACCGAATCTGATGCTATCTAGCCAGTGAATGCTAACTTTGGCTCTACCAGATAATGGACACAATGAACCAAATTCCCTCATACAAGCACTACAAATGCTCCCTCATGCCTATCCTAAAGCATATCACAAACTTAATGATAGAATTACTCATACTGATAACCAAGATTAAATAAAACGACAGTCTTCCTCAACCTTCTCACAACGCTAGCCCTAACCTCCACCCTCACTTTACAGAGGGCTGGTAAGACCCAGAGGCTTGCTTGCTAAAGAACAATACCTGAAATCTGAATTTCAATGTTCAACCACATCATTTCAATCCATCTTGAATCCCAATAGGAAGGTACCTACTCACCCAGAGGTTTCTTGAAACCATTGATCTTTACCACAGAGCACTGGAGAATTGAAAACGAGATCCCCAGGTGCCCAGATTACATCAACGAGTGCATTCCCTTTATTCACTTTAAGCCACACCACACAGCCAATAAGGAAGATTGACTGAGTCTACAAGTTATTCTTCAACATGTCACTCATTTTCTGCTTATCCCAAACCTAAAATAGCCCAAGGGCACCTGCAAATACCTGAGGCCTAACACTCAGGACATGTCAAAACCTGTTGAACAACAAATAGAATCGTGGCTATTACCACATATTTTTCAGTGAAATACAGATGTATATCACTCCCAGAGTCATAACTCCCAGTCCTTGGTCTCAGCCCACAATTTCCCTGACACATCAAGCCTGATAATATTGTATATGCACAATGTGCTAATGCTAACTCCACTCCTGACATTACGCTTCATCCTCACTGTAGTTTGGGAAGAATAATCCACAGGAATAGTCAAAATGACAGTATCATTCTCATGAATCCTAACCCTAACCCTAGCCAAAATGCTGAATTTAGCAAACACCTCCATTCTGGAAAGGCACAACCCCACTAGCTCTCAACTTACTTCAACCTATACTCCTCACCATTACTTGGCAAACTGATGCTGAATACACAAGAAAATCCACAGTGACACCACTCTCAATCTGAATGGAATCCCTATCCCGCCGTTCAGCCTTACACTCTGAACCCCACTCTACCTCCATCATACACTCTCCAGATTCTTCCTCTGAACCGTGCCTCTGACAGGAGAACTCCCTGACAAATACACTGGAATCACCAAAACAGCACTTGGGCTTGTGTTTTTCTGGCATCTGACTGGAAGCCTACCCAAAAGACAAGAGCATGGAGACTGAAAACAACCCAATCACACTAATACTATGGATACACACAATACTAACCCCATCCTCAAAAAAAAAATAACACACATGGGTTATGTGAAAACACCAAGACACCCAACCTGATGCTATCTATCCAGCAAATGCTAACTTTGGCTCTACCAGGAAATGAACAAATGAACCAAATTCCCTCATATATAAGCATGACAAACGCTCCCTCATGCCTATTCTACAGCAAACCACAAACATAATGACACAATTTCTCATACCGATAACCAACATTCAATAAAAGGACAGTATTCCTCACCCTGCTCACAATGCCAGCCCTAACCTCAACCGTACCCTGCAGAGGGCTCCCTAAGACCCAGGGGCTTGCTCACGAACAATAGCTCAAACCTCAATTTTTTGGTTCAACCAAATCATTCAAATCCATTTTGAATCCCAATAGGCAGCTATCTATACACCCAGAGGTTTTCTTTAAACCACTGACCCTCTATCCCTGGAAAATTGGCAACGAGATCCCCGGGTGCCCAGATTACATCAACAAGCTGATTCCCTTTCCTCACCGTAAACCAAACAACACAGACAACGATTAATATTGACTGAATCTACAAGGAATTCTTAAACACATCTCTCTTTTTCTGTTTATCCCAAATCTAACATACCCGAGGGCCCCTTCAGGTACCTGAGACCTAACACCCAGGCCATTTCAAAACTTCCTCATCGAGAAATAGAATTGTGGCTCTTAACATATACTTTGCAGTGAAATACAGAAGAGTATCACTCCCACAGAGTCAGAACTCCCACTCCTTGGCCTGAGCCCACAATCGCCCTGACACACAAAGCCCTCTATTAGGGTATAGGCAAAACGCACTAATGCTAATTTGAATCCTGACAGTACCCTTCATCCTCACTATAGTTTGGGAAGCCCAATCCTCAGGAATAGTCAAAATGACAGTATCATTCTCACAAATCCTAACCCTAACCCTAGCTAAAATGCTGAATTTAGCAAACACCTCCATTCTGGAGAGAAAGGTAAAGCCCCACTAGCTCTCAACTTACTCCAACCTATACTCCTCACCATTCCTTGGAAAACTGATGCTGAACACACAAGAAAATCCGCAGTGACACCACTCTATCTGAATGGAAACCCTACCCTGCCTTTCAACCTTACACTCTGAACCCCACTCTACCTCCATCATACACTCTCCAGATTCTTCCTCCAAACCATGCCCCTGACAAGAGAACTCCCTGACAAATACACTGGAATCACCAAAACAGCACTTGGGCTTGTGTTTTTCTGGCCTCCAACTGGCAGCCTACCCAAAAAGCCAGAGCACAGAGCACAAAAACAACCCAAACACAATAATACTATGGCTACCCAGAATACTAACCCCATCCTCAAATAAAATAACACATGGGTCACCTCAAAACGCCAAGATACCCAACCTGATGCTATCTATCCAGCAAATGCTAACTTTGGCTCTACCAGGAAATGGACACAATGAACCAAATTCTCTCATATCTGAGCACGACAAACGCTCCCTCATGCCTATTCTACAGCAAATTGCAAATGTAATAACACAATTTCTCATACCGATAACCAACATTCAATAAAAGGACAGTATTCCTCACCCTCCTCACAACGCCAGCCCTAACCTCAACAGTACCCTACAGAGGACTCCCTAAGACCCAGGGGCTTGCTCACGAACAATAGCTCAAACCTGAATTTCTTTGTTCAACCAAATCATTCCAATCCATTTTGAATCCCAGTAGGCAGCTATCTACACACCAAGAGGTTATCTTTAAACCATTGACCCTCTATCCCTGGAAAATTGACAAGGAGATCCCAAGGTTCCCAGATTCCATCAACGAGCTGATTCCCTTTCCTCACCTTAACCCAAACAACACAGCCAACGATGAATATTGACTGAATCTACAAGTAATTCTTCAACACGTCCCTCTTTTTTCTGTTTATCCCAAACCTAACATACCCCAAGGGCCCCTTTAGGTACCTGAGGCCTAACACCCAGGCCATTTCAACACCTCCTCATCGAGAAATAGAATCGTGGCTCTTAACATATATTTTGCAGTGAAATACAGAAGAGTATCACTCCCACAGAGTCAGAACTGCCAGTCTTTGGCCTGAGCCCACAATTGCCCTGGCACACAAAGCCCTATATTAGGGTATATGCACAACACACTCATGCTAACTCCCATCCTAACAGTACCCTTCATCCTCACTATAGTTTGGGAAGCCCAATCCACAGGAATAGTCAAAATGACAGTATCATTCTCACTAATCTTAACCCTAACCATAGCCAAAATGCTGAATTTAGCAAATGCCTCCTTTCTGCAGGGAGGGGCACAACCCCACTAGCTCTCAACTTACTCAGACCTATACTCCTCACCATTCCTTGGCAAACTGATGCTGAACACACAAGAAAATCCAAAGTGACACCACTCTCTATCTGAATGGAAACCCTACCCCGCCTTTTAACCTTACACTCTGAACCCCACTCTACCTCCATCATACACTCTCCAGATTCTTCCTCCGAACCATGCCCCTGACAAGAGAACACCCTGACAAAAACACGGGAATCACCAAAACAGCACTTGGGCTTTTGTTTTTCTGGCCTCCGCCTGGCAGCCTACCCAAAAGACAAAAGCATGGAGCCCAAAAACAACCCAATCACAATAATACTATGGCTACCCAGAATACTAACCCCATCCTCAAATAAAATAACACACATGGGTCACCTGAAAATGCCAAGACACCCAACCTGAAGCTATCTATCCAGCAAATGCTAACTTTGGCTCTACCAGGAAATGGACACAATGAACCAAATTCTCTCATATCTGAGCATGACAAACGCTCCCTCTTGCCTATTCTAAAGCAAACTGCAACCGTAACGACAGAATTTCTCATACCGATAACCAACATTCAATAAAAGGACAGTATTCCTCACCCTCCTCACAACCCCAGCCCTAACCTCCACCCTCACCCTACAGAGGGCTCCCTAAGACCCAGGCTTGCACAGGAACAGTAGCTCAAACCTGAATTTTTATGTTCAACCAAATCATTCCAATCCATTTTGAATCCCAATAGGCAGCTATCTACACACCCAGAGGTTTTCTTTAAACCATTGACCCTCGCTCCCTGGAAAATTGACAAGATACCCAGGTGCCCACATTACATCAACAAGCTGATTCCCTCTCCTCACCTTAACCCAAACAACACAGCCAACAATGAATATTGACTGAATCTACAAGTAATTCTTCAACACGTCCCTCTTTTTTCTGCTTATCCCAATCCTAACATACCCCGAGGGCACCTTCAGGTACCTGAGGCCTAACACCCAGGACATTTCAAAACCTCCTCATCGAGAAATAGAATCGTGGCTCTTAACATATATCTTGCAGTGAAATACAAAATAGTATCACTCCCACAGAGTCAGAACTCCCACTCCTTGGCCTGAGCCCACAATCTCCCCGACACACACAGCCCTCTATTAGGGTATATGCACAACGCACTAATGCTAACTCCTATCCTGACAGTACCCTTCATCCTCACTATAGTTTGGGAAGCCCAATCCACAGGAATAGTCAAAATGACAGTATCATTCTCACGAATCCTAACCCTAACCCTAGCCAAAATGCTGAATTTAGCAAATGCCTCCATTCTGCAGGGAGAGGCACAACCCCAGAAGAAAAACCCTATGTATGTACTGAATGTGGGAAGGCTTTTGTCCGAAAGTCGCATTTCATCACACATGAAAGAATTCATACTGGAGAGAAGCCCTATGAATGCAGTGACTGTGGGAAATCTTTTATAAAAAAGGCACAACTCCTTGTGCATCAGTGGACTCACACAGGAGAGATTTCCTTCATCTGTTCAGAATGTGGGAAGGTCTTCACGCACAAGAGAAATCTCATTATACACCAGAAAATTCATACTGGAGAGAGACTGTATATATGTACTGAATGTGGGAAGGCCTTCACTGATAAGTCAAATCTCATTAAACACCAAAAAATTCACACTGGGGAGAAACCCTACAAATGCAGTGACTGTGGAAAATCATTCATCTGGAAGTCATGGCTCAGGATCCATCAGAAATGTCACACTGGGGAAAGGCACTATGAGTGCAGTGACTGTGGGAAGGCATTCATTCAGAAATCAACACTCAGTATGCACCAGCGAATCCACAAAGGAGAAAAACCCTATGTCTGTGTGGAGTGTGGGAAGGCTTTTTTCCACAAGTCACACTTTATACACATGAGAAGATTCATACTGGAGAGAAACCCGTGAATGCAGGCACTGTGGGAAATCCTTCACTAAGAAATCACAACTCCATGTTCATCAGCAGATTCATACTGGAGAGAAACCCTATCGATGCACTGAGTGTGGAAAGGCATTCACGGACAGATCCAACCTCTTTACACACCAGAAAATTCACACCGGTGAGAAACCCCATAAGTGTAGTGACTGTGGCAAAGCCTTCACTTGGAAGTCAGGCCTCCATATATATCAGCAGTCCCATACTGGAGAAAGACATTATGCATGCAGGGACTGTGGCAAAGCCTTTGCAAGGAAATCCACACTCATTATGCATCAGAGAATTCACACAGGAGAGAAACCATATATTTGTACTGAATGTGGGAAGTCCTTCATCCAGAAGTCACACTTGAATAGACATAGAAGAATCCATACTGGAGAGAAGCCCTATGAATGCCGCAACTGTGGGAAGGCCTTCATTAAGAAGTCACAGCTCCATAAGCATGATCGAACTCACACAGGAGAGAAACCATATATCTGTGATCAATGTGGAAAGGCCTTCCCCATTAAGTCAAATCTTATTAAACACCAGAAAGTCCATACTAAACAGAAGCCCTATACATGCAGTGACTTGGAGAAAGCCTTAAACTGGAAGCCACAACCATTAAATCAACTTGGTATAAACCAGAAGTCTGATATTGGGGAAGTAGAATGCCTAATACCACAATCATGGCATAGAGATACTAAGAAGTCAGAGGTTACAGCTTGACCAAGAAGCAGAAGATAACTGTGGCCCACCTACCACCATCAATCTAGTCAGAATTCATGAATATCTGCATCATACAGCTGATATTCAGCATACATTTGAGGAGATCCTCTGGAGAAAATGTCTATTGAACAATATGTCTTGGTCATACTTGTATACTTGACAGACTGAAAGTCTCTTGCAAATAAGAGTAAGGGTGCAGGGCCGGAGGGTTAGCTCAGTGGTTCCAGCGCCTGCCTCACAAGTGCAAGGTCCTGAGTTTGATCCCCGGTAACCAAATATAATGCTGGGCGTGGAGACACGCCCACCAACAATCAACACCACATACCACGATGCCGGACGTGGTGGCTCACGCCTGTAATCCCAGCACTCGGAAGGCAGAGACAGGCGGATTGCTGAGTTCGCGGTGGCTTGCCTGGGCACCATAGTGAGCTCAGGGCCAGCCTGAACTATAAAGTGAGACGCTGTCTCAAAAAGCAAAAAAAAAAAAAAGAAAAAGAAAAAAAGAGTAAGGGTGCAAAAGGTGGATGACATGGTGCATGCTTACAGTCCTGGTACTTGGGAGCCTGAGGCAGGAGGATCACCTGAGCCCAGGAGTTTGAGACCAACTTAGGCATTGTATAAAAGATAAAATGTAAAGAGATGACTTACAGTCTCTTATTTGAATAAACACCTGTATAAATGTCAGGGATGTTAAGTTTTTATGCCTTTTGATGGCAAACTGTATGTATAATATGTATAATATCTATATATCTATATAGATATATCTGTCTAAGTCCCCTAAGGATTCTGAGATCAAGGCAGAAGTTAATTCATGTCTGTGATGAGAATAGAAGGTTTTGTGAAAATGACACTCAGGGCTGTACTTTTTCTTTGGGAAGTCATTTACTGTTTTAGCACTTAATGGTGCATGCTGCGGCACCAGGTTCCAGCATGTCTAAATGGGCTTCCTGCCTGTGTCCCAGCATTGATTAGTGATGTGAACAGCAGTCTTGTAACTTGTTACCTTAGACTGGCCCTTGGGTCACAATTAGCCAAGGCTCCTAGGTCTAGGTAACAACACTTTGGATCCTTAATTATTTTTTAATAGAAAATTGCACTTTCTTAATGATTTCTGTCTGAAGAAGGGACAAAGTAAGAAAAATGAGTTCCAAAACTTAGAATCCTTTCCTTTCTGTTTCATTAGTACATCCTCTGTACATTCATTACAGGTTCATTACATTCATTACACCACAGGGCACAACTGATTTGCATTTTAGCTTATTTTCATAAAAGATAAAATAACATTCAATGTTTGGAAAAGTATTCTTCCTATCTACTCCATTCTCTACAAATTAACTGTATTTAATCAAACACTGAAATGTCATAATCTTGCAGAGTAATTGTGAATTTGTCTCTTGTTTACTAATTTTGTTTTCTATATTCTTTTTTAACATACATTAAAATTTAGAATTGTTTTCCTAATGAATTGTAATTTCATCATTATGAAATGTCTATATGTCTAGTGATGCTTTTTGACATAAAATACACCATGTCAGATAATTAATACAGTATGCATACTTCCCTTGTTAAAGGGTAATGTAAATTTATACTCAAACCCCTTCTAATCAAGGGGAGGAGTTAGAACATTAATTCTATATTTTCCCAGTATATGACTGATAATAACGAGTCATTCTTTTATTGTGAGTTTACTGGTGACAACTGCTGCTTTTATTTATTGAAGAATCATTGTCTTTTTGTACTGGGGATCAACCCCAGAAACATGCACAGGCTAAGTACACACTACCATATTTCCAGCCCTTTGCTTTATTTCTGAAGAATACTTTTAGCATAGAATTCTAAGTTGTACTTAGTTTTATTAGTATTTTGGAGATACTATAGTCTGTGTCTTATTAAGCTGCCAATATAATTTACATTTGAAATACTCTATTTTTGTTTTTTCTGTCTCCATTAAAATGTATCTTTGGTTTTTGCTTTCAGTAGTTGTACAGTGTTGTATTGTCAAGTTACAATTTTCCATGTATTTATCTGCCTGGTGTTGTAATGATTTTTTAATATGTGGTTGAAGAGTATGTGTGTGTGTGTGTGTGTGTGTGTGTGTGTGTGTGTGTGTGTGTGCGTGCGTGTGTGCGCGCTCATGCTTGCATATGTGCATTTTGGAAATTCCTAAATATCATCTTAAATCATTTTTTTAATCTTTTTTTTTTTTGCTTTTTTGAGACAGGGTCTCGCTTTGTAGTTCAGACTGGCCCTGAGCTCACTATGGTGCCCAGGCAAGCCTGGAACTCAGCAATCCTCCTGTCTCTGCCTCCCGAGTGCTGGGATTACAGGCGTGAGCCACCACGTCCGGCATTGTGGTATGCGTTGTTGATTGTTGGTGGGCGTGTCTCCACACCCAGCATTATATGTGGTTACCGGGGATCGAACTCAGGACCTTGCGCTTGCGAGGCAGGCACCGGAACCACTGAGCTAACCTTCCGGCCCTTAAATCATTTTTAACTTAGCATTCCAACAGTGTAATAGTGGCCTGGACATACACTTTATACTATAAAACATTGGGCCCAGCATACTAGCATGGTATTAGTCACACTAGATAGTAGTCTTTTGTCTGAGAAACAACTGGTAAAAATTTTGAAGGTTGACTTTTCACTCTGTTGGTGGTTTTTCTTGCTGTGCAGATTTTTAGTAAGAGGAGACCCAAGTTGTTGATTCTTTCTGCTATTTCCTGTGCTGCTGAGGTTTTGTTCATAAAGTCTTTCCCTGTGCCAATGTCTTCAAGAGTTCTACCTGACTTATTTTCCAACAGGTTTAGAGTTTCCGTTTTAATGTTTAAGACTCTAATCCACTTTGAGTTTAGTTTAGTGCATGGAGAAAGAGACAGATCTAGCTTTAATCTTTGGCAAGTTGAAACCCAGTTTTTCCAGCACCATTTGTTAAGGAAACTATTTTTCCTCCATTGAGGTGGTTGGTTCCTTTGTCAAAAATAAGGTAGCTCAGTATATCCGGGGTTGTTTCTGGATCTTCTGTTCTGTTTCTTTCCCAGTACTATGCTGTTTTTATCATAATGGCTTTGTAGTATAGTTTCAAGGACACTAATATCCCCTGCCATGATCTTGTTGCCTATGAGTGCTTTTGCTATTCTAGGTCTCTTTTGGATCCAGATTAATTTCTGGATTATTTTCTCTAGTCTGTGAAATATACTGTTGGGATTTCAATTGGAATTGCATTGAATCTTATATAGTAGTTTTGGTTCCCAGCATTTTTTACAATGTTGCTAAGGAAACACTAGAAACCAGCTCCCTTGATAGGCTAAATCAAGCAAAAAATTTCAGAGGGAAAGCAAATCAAGGCCTGAGACAAATGATTACCAAAAAAAAATGGAAACCCAAGTGACCCCATAAACTATCTTAGGAATTCAATAGCCATGCTTCCTTCCCCTAGGCCTCTCCTGGAGAAGAGCAACCTGGGTAGAAAAGAGTTCTTTGGATGCAAGAATCCAAACCCACCGTATTAGCCACCCCCTGCCCCAGCATCTGTCATTACAGCCAGGCTGAGACCCTGAATCTATCAGTGAGATGCCCACACCCTACACCTCTACCCCAGCAGCTGAGCCTTCTGGCTGCCCTAGCTCTGCACTGCTGAAGGCCACACTGCCTGGCTCCTGGAGGGTCTGGGACAGCACAGTGCTGTGTTCCTGTCTCGTGGTTGGAGTGGGATCCTTTAAGGATGCAATATGGTGATGTGAATGTAAGACTGTCATAGGTGTGGGTTGGGGATGAGGCTTAGTGGTAGCCCCTAGAATACTGGAGGGCCTAGGTTCCATCCCCAGTGCTAAAGAAAAGTAAGAAAACATGGGAAACTGGGACTGTGAATGTGACCGCCTTTTATCACTATAGCCTACTTTCCTCTTTGGCAAAAATAATGCTAAAACATTGAGCTTGTGTTGCTGGTCTTTTTGGCTGGTTTTGTTGCTGAAGATGGAGCCTAGGCCCACACATAAACACACTGAACTTTCTGGAAGTAATAGTGTATTTGACCTGAGGCATCAGCCTGGGCAAGTTAGCAATTTAGAGGCTCTGACTCAGACAGAAATTTAAAAAGCTCAGTGCAAATGCCTGGGTTCATAAGGCCACAGGACAATTGTCAGATCTGCTTTTATCCCCTCAAAATTTACCCATGTTTCTTCATGTATCAACACCTTGTTCCTTCTTACTTTTCAGTATTACTGCACCAGTTTAACCATTCACCTGGTGAAGGATAGCTGGTTTAATTCTAGTTTTGAGCTGTTTTAAATAAAACTACTCTGCTCTTTAGCCAATGACAAAACTGTTAACATTCCTCTTAGAACATGTCCCTACCAATGAGCACATATGACTGTACTCAGTGGTGAAAAACTGCAAATTTACTCCCCAGGACCAGGACAAAGATGCTGGCTTTTTTCACTTACTCAACTATGTTCTGGAAGTTCTAGCCAGAAAAAAATAAATAGAAGACATCAACATTAGAATGGAAAAAGTAAAATTGTATTTATGGATGACATGATCTAATAGACAGCAAGTCCTAAGGAATCCACTACAAACTATTATAGCAAACAAACTCAACAAAGTTATATGTTACAGAAGCAACACACAAAAATCAGTTGTATTTCTATGCACTGGGAGTGAATAATCTGAAAATAAAATCAAGAAAACAATTGTACTTATGCTGGAATGAATTTAAACTAGGTGGTGCAAAATCTGTACACTAAAAATTATTGATGAAAGAAATTAAAGATAGAAAAGAAAGAACATTCCATGTTCTTGTGGGAACACTGAGTACTGTTTAGATGGCAACACTATTCAAAGTGATGTACAGGTATAATGCAATTCCTATCAAAATTCCCAACAATGATGTTTTGACAAAACTGAAAAAGTCAAAACTAAAATTCATATGGAGTCAAAAGATACTAGCTAGGGCCGATGATTTAGCTCAGTGGTTCCGGCGCCTGCCTTGCAAGTGCAAGGTTCTGAGTTCGATCCCGGTAACTACATACAATGCTGGGCATGGTGACTCACACCCACCAGCAATCAGCACCACATACCATAGTGCCAGGCATGGTGGCTCACGCCTGTAATCCCAGCACTCAGGAGGCAGAGACAGGAGGATTGCTGAGTTCAAGGCTTGCCTGGGCTACGTAAGTGAGCTCAGGGCCAGCCTGAATTGCTAAGCGAGACCCTGTCTCAAAAATTAAAAAAAAAAAAAAAAAAGATAATAGCTAGCTAAAACAATATGGAAAATGAACAAGGTTGGGAAACTTAAAATTCCTGATTTCAAAATACAAGGCCATTGTAATAAAAAATTGTGCTGTATTAATGTAAAGATAGATACACACCACTGGACAGAATTACAAAAGTCCAGTAATAAACTCATATATATGAGAATCTGATTTTTGACAAGGATACTACAACCATTCAATTTCTAAACAGAACAAGTAGCCACATGTAAAATAAGTCTGGATCCTTAACCGACACCATGAAAAATTAATCAAGAGGAGTCACAGAGCTAAACATTGAGCTAAAACTATAAAACCTTCAGAAGGAATGAGAGAAACTCTTCATGACCTTAGATTTGGAACTGTATTCTGAGATATAACATCAAAAACAAACAGTAAAAGAAAAAAATGGATAAATTGGGCTTCATCAAAGTTGAGAACTTCTGTGCATCAATGAATATTGTCATGTATCTGATAAGATGCCAGTATATAAAGAAATCTTCCAAGTCAGTAACATCTCATTTTAAAAATGGCCAAAGGGGGCCAGAGGGTTAGCTCAGTGGTTCCGGCACCTGCCTCGCAAGCGCAAGGTCCTGAGTTCGATCCCCGGTAACCACATATAATGCTGGGCGTGGAGACTCATGCCCACCAACAATCAACACCGCATACCACAATGCCCGACGTGGTGGCTCACGCCTGTCATCCCAGCAGTCGGGAGGCAGAGACAGGAGGATTGCGGAGTTTGCGGCGGCTTGCCTGGGTACCATAGTGAGCTCAGGGCCAGCCTGAACTACAAAGCGAGACCCTGTCTCAAAAAGCAAAAAAAAAAAAAATGGCCAAAGGACTGAACAGACTTCTCCAGTGAAACTACAAAGAGCAAGCAAGCATATGAAAAGTTGGTCAACATCATTAATCATTACTGAAATGTGAAGCAAACAGCAGCAAGATGCTTCTACAAGCCTTTGTGGTAGATACAAATAAAACAATATCACAAGTAGCAATGATTTGGATAAACTGGCGCTCTGCAACAGTGCTGCTAGGAATTCGAGTTTGCAGCAGCTGTTGTAAAACATCTGGTCCAGATTCCTCAAATGGTTTTTCACAGAATTACCACATAACCCAACAATTCTCCTAGCTGTATGTCTAGAATAAACTGAAAACATATCTATACAATTTGTAAATGAGTCTTCACCACTGCTTATTCATAATAAGCAAAAGGGGGAAACCCAAATATCCATCAAGCAATTATAAGTAAAATGTGCATATATATGCAACAGGATATTATTCAGCTTTATGAAGGAATACGATTTTGACACAATCTTCTGAATAATACAGCATTTGAATAACACAAAATTTTTAATAAAACAACATGAATGAACCCTGAAAATGTACTATGCAAAAGAAATCAGACACAAAGATCACATATTATGATTCCATTCATATGAAATCTGAAATAGGCAGAATAAGTACATTACTTGCTGCCTGGAGATGAAGAAAGGGAAGATTGGGAATGACTGCTAATGGATATATACACAGTCCATACAGGTTTTCTTTATGGAGTGGAGGAATTGGTCAGGTATTAGCGCAGATGGTGGTGTAACATTGTAAATACACAAAAATGACTGTTCTATATTTTAGACTGGATAAAATGGTTATAACACACATAATATTTACCACTTTATCCATTTTAGGGTATGGCTTAGTTTAAGTAAATTTATACATTATGCAAACTACCTCCAAATCCCAGAACTTTCTTATACTGCAAAATGAAACTCTGTGCCCATTAAGTAACTTCCCATTGCTCCCACTCCTGGTGCCTGGCAACCACCACTTTGCCTTCTGTCTCTCTTCATGTTCCTGCTCTAAGTACCTCAAGAGTGAAGTCATACAGTATTGGTCCTTTCTTATTTCAATTAGCACAATGTCTTCAATGTTCATCCATATTGTACCACATGCTAGAATCCCCATACCTTAATGGCTGAATAATATTCTAGAGTATGTAATACCACATTTTATTTATCTGTTCATCAGTCCAACAGAGCAATCAATTTTTTTTAAAAAAAATCACAAAAGACATAAAATATATCCATTGCAAATTTATTATGCATTAGGAAGCTTAACCTAAAAACCAACAGCAGTAAAAAGATATGTTATCTGTTCATCATTGAACAGGTTTCAAAATATATTTTCTTTTAAATGTATTCAGTCAGTACATAATCCTTTATAAAAGTTGTATATATTTTTTTCTGTCAATACCTTCATTACATTTATAAATACAAGATTTACACAGCACCCCATCAAAAAAATTAAAACCCTTACAAATATCTACATATATTTCATACCTGTAAAACTTTCAAGGGAGTGCTTTGTTAAATTGGAAGGCCCTAGTTAATGGTCCATTTACTGTGCAGCAAAATACATATAAATCTGTAAAGTTGTCTTTGTCCATAAAACATCTCAAAAAATTAGCAAGACACTTATTGTGAAACTGGACTTCACTAACCCTCATTTTATAAGGAATTTAATGTGCGTATCCCATGAGATTCAGAAGTCTGATAGAGATTGAGATAAAGATTAATCAAAAACAGATGCAAACTACATAGCAGTTAAGGCAGGTGTGTGACAGATGAGAAAAACCCAGGACATGGAGATGAGGGAAGGAGCAAACAGAATAATGTTTTATGAGGGCACTGAGATATAGACTCCACTAGTGACTAACTCTCAGCCTCAGGAGTGTTCAAGTTATTAAAACTTTTCTTAAAAGTTTAGTCCTCATTTCTCTGTTGCCATTAGACTTTTTTTTCTTTTAGACAGGCGGTCTTGCTGTGTGACCCAAGCTGGCCTTGAAATCACAATACTCCTGCCTCAGCCTCCCGTAGCTGAGATTATAGGTATGCAACACTACAGCTGAGATTATAGGTATGCATCACTACAGCTAGGTGAGGTTGTGTTTTTCATTGTGTTTTCCTCTGTAAATCACTGTGGATCTGATCAGGATACTTGGTCGGCTAATCTGATTTGCTATTTCACATGATTTCAATTTGTAAGAAAGTTTCTTAATCTGCTAAAGGTCATAATTATTATTTTTTATTTTAGACAAGCATAGGAAGAAAAAACAAAGGGAGAATAAAACTATAGTTTCTGTTTGACCTTTGGACAAAGGCAATGGATCCCTGATACTGAGTGGTAACTCTTGAGTGGCCACTCATCATACCTGTGGGCTAACAGGCTATCATCCAGAGGAGGAGGAAGGGAGAAAGCAGGAAGGGAATCTACCTAGAATCTTGTCCAACATGGCAGTTCCTCAGCAATCCTGCACCTTCTAGGGAGAAGAGTGTAGAAGGAGTGCTGTTTCTCTTACTCATTACTAAAGGAAAGCCTTTCTTTCTTTTTTGTTGAGACAAATTCTCACTGTGTAGTCCAGGATGGCCTTGAACCTGCTCTGTAGTCCAGGCCAGTCTTGAACTTATGTTCCTCTTGCCTCAGCTTCTTGAATGCTGCAATTACAGGCAGTACCACCCTGCCCAGCAGAAAGCCATTTTTTTTCTGAGAGATATGACCTATTTGAGTTTCAAAGTTTGAACTCCAGATAACCTTGAGAATTGCACACTATTTGCGGAGAAGTATTTTAAACCTTACCTTGTTTTAATGTACAAACAGAAAAAGAATGAAAAGAACAAGAGGAGGGAGAGATAGGGAAAAGGATGAAGGAATCACTTATCGACCTGGCCCAAAAGGTACTGCTAGCTTCACCCCTCCAGCACCATGAAATCTCCACGTGGTGTGGCTCCCCTGAAGGCTCTGAGAGTTGACATCTGCAAAACTCCCTTTCTTCAAGTTACAGTTCAGTACTCTGATTCCTGGGCTCCTCAAAGGAAGAAAGCTCCCAGATGCTGTTGTCTTGCAGCAGTGGTTCAATGTCCTCATCACTTCCCCGTTCTGGGGTGTTGGTCAGGCTACCACTGATGCTGTTGCTATGTTTTTGAGCTCCACTGGCTTTACGGTATTCAGGGATGAATAAGGCAACCAGAAAAGATAAAAGAACTATACATGCTCCAAACAAAAATGGTGGGCCTGGGATGACAGCTCCCTAATGGATGTAGAAAGTAAGACAAAGAATTTGGTTAGTCTTTTCAACCTAACAAAATATACTACTTAAAAGTGAACCAGTTTCTCTTAAGCAGATTACAGAACCCCATTTCATGGCAAGGCTAACTCGAATAGAGCCTGGTCTTTGGAATTAACACAGGGAACTACTCAGGGCTTTCTTGGAAACCACTTCTAAATAGCTCCCCCCAACATGAATACCTACAAACTATCTGTGATCTCATTCTGTGACCTAAGATTATGCATTTCTGCACACTGAATATTAATTCCAGTTTTGTACTCGTATCTAAATATCACTTTGCAGCTCAATTTGTTGTCGAGTAATAAGGTCATTTTATGTGTTATTTAATCTGAGGTTATTAGCCAGCAAATACCATTTTGATCACATTGATTGTATAGGTAAAAACAGAACTTGAAATTAAGACAAATCCTTCACTAAGATATTAAGACTCTGAAATGAACCCTCCCTGATCCAAGGAAAACATAAACACAAAGCTTATTGCTGTAAAATATAGCAGTAATATACAAACAATGCTCTCCAAAGTTAATATCAAAATAATTGCTATACTTCAACTTAACCACTATTACAAAACTATACATCATCCAATTACCTGGAGGGCACCACTGCCAGAACTCAATTCTGGGCCCAACTCAGTCAGTTCAACATGGAACATGTAGAATATTAAGCCATACAGTGCTGGCCCCAGGCCATTGCATAGTCCTCTTATTCCGGTTATGATCCCCTGGGCAACTCCTAAGTCAGAACAAAGAAACAGGACTCAGTATTCTCAGAAAAGCAACTCAAAATGTGCAGCTTTACAGTTCTCTGACAAACTATGATATAATGATTCGCCTGGATTGAGTAGAAAGCACACTGAGGATAGAGGATCAGGAAGACTTCACCATCAGACTTTTATTACATAAATGTCTCCTTCACTTTATGATGTCCTTTTAATACTTATTCTTTTTTTTTTTTTTTTTTTTTTTGCTTTTTGGAGACAGGGTCTTGCTTTGTAGTTCAGGCTGGCCCTGAGCTCACTATGGTGCCCAGGCAAGCCGCCGTGAACTCAGCAATCCTCCTGTCTCTGCCTCCTGAGTGCTGGGATTACAGGCATGAGCCACCATGCCCAGCATTATATGTGGTAACCAGGGATCGAACTCAGGTCCTTACGCTTGCGAGGCAGGCGCCGGAACCACTGAGCTAACCTTCCGGCCCTTAATACTTACTCTTTATAAGAAGGTTCTACAAGGAGATGAAATGACAACAATTTTAGTTTCTAAAATATTTTTGGGATCTGAATTCCCCATATTATAGACATCTGACTATAAATGGACAATCATAAACTGTAAACCTAATATTTCCCATTTCTGGCAATTTCCATTGTTGTATGAGCAGAGATTGGTCTGCTCTGCTCATTTAATAGTGCATTTACAACAGAAATCTGCCCTTTACCTCCAACAGCCCTGGCTATATGTTAGTAGAGCAATGCCTTCTTCCCTGGCAAGTGCTACCCCCTGACCTGCCCCGGGTATTCTTCACCACAGCACAGACCTGCACACAACAATCAAGTGCTGATCTCTAGACAGCTCTGCTTTCTAATATGGCTGATACAAACAGGCTTGAAACATAGGAAATGGATATTTATTTCAAATCAAAAATGGTCCGATACACTTTAACCTACTATAACACATTCAAATAGTTCCACATGCTGACTTAAAAACACTGATATTTGGGGCTGGAGGGTTAGTTCAGTGGTTCTGGCGCCTGCCTTGCAAGCACAAGGACCTGAGTTTGATCCCCGGTAACCACATATAATGCTGGGCGTGGAGACACGCCCACCAACAGTCAACACCGCATACCATAATGACAGACATGGTGGCTCACGCCTGTAATCCCAGCACTCAGGAGGCAGAGACAGGAGGATTGCTGAGTTCATGGTGGCTTGCCTGGGCACCACAGTGAGCTCAGGGCCAGCCTGAACTACAAAACGAGACCCTGTCTCAAAAAGCAAACAAACAAACAAAAAAACCCACTGATATTTGTACATCTATGCATAAATTTTTATGTATAAGCATAAAAATAAGAAATCCAAAACCAATCCTACCATCAATAACAAGAAAGACCTCCAGGATAGCTCAAGATCATACTTCAGACACAAGGGTGGGTGTCCCCTTGTGCTCAGTGACTGTACCAGGGACTGACACACACTGTCTGTGGTCTCGAAATGACACCATTTCAAAATGGCTATAAAAAAGATGGCTACTTTATCTTTTTCAATATAAGTTTTTATTGAAAAATTTAAAAGAACCACGGCATTTAAAAATATATCCTTGAGAAAACATATACCCTTTAGAATTCCCAACTTCCTGACTACTATAAAGTGAGCCATCTGGAAATGGACAAAGAAAAGGACTAACTCTGGCAGGAGAACTGCCTGCAGGGGAAGCCCAGGCACAAGGGCAAGTAACTGACCACCTACTCTCCACAGAGTAGACTTATTTCATCTCTCACTCTATCCAATTAACGAAAACCATAGAATTATTCTCTCTCTTTTTTTGTTGTTGTTGTTGAAACAGGGTCTCGCTTTGTAGTTCAGGCTGGCCCTGAGCTCACTATGTAGCCCAGGCAAGCCTCAAACTCAGCAATCTTCCTGCCTCTGCTTCCCAAGTGCTGGGATTACAGGCATGAACCACCACGCCTGGCACTGTGGTATATGGTATTGATTGCTGGTGGGCGTGAATCACCACGCCCAGCATTGTATGTGGTTACCGGGAATTAAACTCAGGACCTTGCGCTTGCGAGGCAGGTACTCACTGGAACCACTGAGCTAAATCTCCGGCCCCCACAGAATTATTCTTTATCCTCTCAAAGAATTTTTGCTACATCATGCCATGGACTTTTAATTATTTCAAATTAAAGCAATGTTAGTGAATAAATGACTCACTGCTATCATTTAATAGACATCTGTTGAAATATGAATAATTGAACTAATTCTGATAACAAAAGGAGTCACAACTGAAAAAGAAAAATGGAATGTTCTACTCCTTAGTAATATAAATTGTTAATTTCTTTTTAATGAGTAAGATAAAGGTAGAGAACAACTTTTGCTTCTGCAAAAGGTAAACAGACATGCTCCTGGAGCAGGGATCACAGGCTGTCACCTCCTGGTGTCGATGTGAAGAGCTCAGAGCTTCAGGCTTCAGCAGGGAGGTCTCAGCTGAAGGAGGAAACAGCGAGGGCTGCGACCTCACCTTGTTGATCTGACTCTGCATTCCGAGAGACGAGGGCACTAACTGCTGGGAATGTGATGCTGGACATGGCGGCCACAGTTCCCGCCGCCCACATCATCCTGCAACAACAGGGCATGCTATGGTCAGGCCTCAGAGCTCCTGGTTCTGAATGCAGCGGACTGTACATGTGCTTCCCTTTCATTTATCTGCCCCCATCCTTGAGCCTATGTCACACGGTGTGCTCTACACTGGTCTTAAACTTGTTATATAGCTCAGGATGACCTCAAACTAGTGATTCTGCCACCTCAGCCTCCCAAAGGCTGGGGTTACAGGCATACAACACCACACTGGCTATTTTTCCTCTTTAAAAATGGCTTTCTGAGCTGGAGATTTAGCTCAGTGGTTCCAGTGCCTGCCTAGCAAACACAAGGTCACTGGTTCAATCTCCAGTAACCACATACAGCAATGCCAGATGTGGTGACTCACACCCACCAGCAATCAGTACCACATACCACAAATGCCAGGCATGGTGGCTCACGCTTGTAATCCCAGCACTCAGGAGGCAAAGGCAGGAGGATTGCTGAGTTCAAGGCTTGCCTGGGCTACAAAGTGAGACCATGTCTCAAAAAAAAAAAAGGAACTTTCTTTTTATCTTTGAAAGGCTGCCTATCATACTGTTAATAATGACCTCTTCATAGACTGTGATGGAAATAGAAGAACCAGAAAAAATTCCATTTATTTATTTTACTTCTCTCAAAAATGTTTTCTTCCCTCACTCTCTCTATTATTATCTGCAGAAGTAAGTAAGCTCAATGAAATGCTGCAGATTACATCTTACTGTATAAATACTGCCTTTCCACTCCCTGTGCCTCTCACAACCTCACCCTCACACTGATCTCGAACTACAAGCCGCCCAGCACCAACTGAGCCAGGAGAACTGCCCAGCTCTGGGTCTGGGTCTCCAGGGAAGAGGCCCCAGTTTGAGTCAGGAAGAGCTATGGCAGGGAAATGAAGCCCCAGCTGTGCTTGTAACCACCTGGTCCAGTTCCTTGGGGTGGTCCTTACTGAAAAAGGCATGATGAGAAAATCTTCTAACACTGCAAGAGTGTTGACTCAATCAGCTCCTGAGCCAAAGCTAACAGGGCCCAAATCAAAAAGGAACAAGAAGAACCCAAGTTAATCTTAGGTAAAATATCACACAGGACAACAGATATTCAGACCTTCATGTGTATGTTTCCCAGCTAACCTCTAGCCATGACAGAATTTGCAGTTTCTCTAAACTATACTGTCCATTTTGAAACACAAAATGAGAACCAGCTCTGGTGTCTAATGGAGACAAGATCTCTGATGGTTGCCAACTAGGCACATGAGGAAACTTGCCACATACCAAGGAGCTCAGGGTTCCTTTTCTTTTTGTTCCAGAGTTTGTTTGTTTATTTATTTATTTATTTATTTATTTATTTATTATTTTGAGACAGGGTCTTGCCTTTTGTAGTTCAGGCTGGCCCTGAGCTCACTACGTAGCCCAGGCAAGCCTTGAACTCAGCAACCCTCCTGTCTCTGCCTCCCGAGTGCTGGGATTACAGGTGTGAGCCACCATACTGGGCACTGTGGTATGTGGTATTGATTGCTGGTGGGCGTGAGTCACCATGCCCAGCATTGTATGTGGTTACCAGGATCGAATTTCGGACCTCGAGCTTGCGAGGCAGGTGCCAGAACCACTGAGCTAAATCTCCAGCCCCTCCAGTTTATTTTGATCCTCCTTCCTATTAATGGGAATCAAATATGTAACAACTCCCTCAGGCTACATATGCCATTGAAAGAGATGTTAATGTTCATCAAACTTAAAACTATATTTTGCACTCAGGAGGCAGAGGCAGGAAGATTGCCGAGTTCCAGGCTTGCCTGGGCTACATAGTGAGCTCAGGGCCAGCCTGAACTACAAAGTGAGAACCTGTCTCAAAAAAAAAAAAAACTATGTTTTATAAAGGTTGTTTTATTGCCTAAGATTACTCAATTAATTGTGACAGCAAAGCTTGACACATCATTTTTCCATTTTTTTCTTTGGACTGTACATGATGTCCCCAAAAATTGACAAATGTGTTTAAAAAACAACATTACTGGGTTATAAAAAAAAAGGGATACACACATTTAATTAAGCAGTGATTCAGTTAAGACTGCAGAGATGAAAGCAATCTCTAGAAATAATCTTGAATTATCCAGTTGTATCCACCTTTCCCTAAATGAAAGCCTAATGGTTTCTGAAATGAATACACTCAACTTGCTGCTTCTCATCATGCCCAACAAGCCACAGCTCCTCTAACACATGTCCCCCTGTTTGTTCATGAGCATCGAGGAGGAAAGCTTACCAGGCTTGAGATCCAAAGCCATACCAGGCCAACTGCAGCATCTGGAAGCCCAAGCCCAGGAGGACAGTGTTCTTATTCCCCAGTGATCTCATTAAGATGCTAAGAAAGACCGTCTGCAAACAAAAAGAGCCACCCTGAGAAACCATGTGAACACAGACTACACACAGAGTGAAGCCCGTTTGCTGCTAAGCAGGTACCTCTGAGGGTGCCCTGCTGTCTGTGACCTCAGAGTCTGACAGCACTGAGGTGTCTTTGGAGGGATGGAGTTTCAGGGGCTCCCAGGCTAACCTGGAGCTTGGGCCCTTTCACCTCCTCCCTGAGAAGTCTGTCTACCTGGCACTCTGTTATCAACTTCCAAAAGATTATCACAGCTTTTACCAGTCTCTGAAAAAATGCTAACACTTAACTATAGGTGAAGAACAAACGCTGCTAACATTTACAGATATGGAATCTGGCTGGAGGTTAACAGTTTTATCAAGTTGGGATTGGTTTAAGTTTGGCTTTACCAAATATATATTCTGCTAAATACAAAAAGTTAGGATAGTCTGAAAATGAACACAATAAAAGATGTCAGTAGTCAACTGCAGTTAATGTAGCAAACAAATCTGATCAACGTGAAAGCCTGACATCATTTACATTCACTAATGTAGTTAAAATCAAACAAAAAGCCCTTTGCATTGTCATGAGCCTTTCAACTCAAATATTTGGAAGAAATGCTCACAGACTTCTCATTTCTTCTGAGAGAACCACTCAAGAGCATTCTGCTTGGCCCAACAGCCATCTCAAGGCAACAACCTCTAAGCGTCCCACGAACATGGTGAACACAACCATACACTACACTACATTCAGGTGAGCGTCACATGCCCTGCTGTGCTGAAACTGTAACTCAGACAAATGGGAAGCATTTAGTGCCATGCACTCATTGCATACATACTAATTTAACTCACTGTGACCATTAATTGTGATGTGTCAACTTGACTGAAGTAAGAAACATCAAGTGGATTAGTAAAACACAGTTCTGGTGTCTGCTGACAACTGATCTATAAGCCTGAAAAACTGTGGGGGAAAGACCCACTAAGTTGGTTGGCACAACCAATAGCCTTGTAGCCTGGCTGGGATAAAAAAGGGCAAGAAGTGTGTTTGTTTTGAAGAGCGCCAGTCTTCCTGAGCAAGTGTGTCCTTTGCTGCCACCACTGGTCCCAGGTCTTCAGCTTCTGCAGACTTTCAGTGCAGGCTTACACCAGAGACTCTCGGGAAGCATCAAACCTGAGGCTGGTGCTGCATCACAGTTCCTCCTGCTCTGTGGCTTCCATTTGGGTGGGCTGAGCAGCTCCTGAAACCACAAGCTCTCAGTCTGTCCATGCGGAGCCCACTGTGGGGGTCTCCCACCCCTGACTCTGAGGCTGCTGTGGACTCTCCTGCCTTTGAGTCGGTAAGCCTAATAAATTCCTCTTGCACAATGTATGTGTGTGTGAATGAGTATATTTTCACCAAATGAGTACATGAGCATATTTTCACCATTAAAATAACAAAACAGTCTCCTGGTTACTTTTGTGATGTCTACAGGCAAATTACTTACTATCTTGGCTATTTTACAAGCAAATAAAAGAACTGACCCAGCATAGGTTAAAACAACTTATGCTACTAAAAACTGTATAAAGTACCTCCTAACTCTGACCTCAACATCCTATCAAGCAATTCTGTGAGCCATGTTCCTGCCAACGTTCTGGATTTGATACTGTCCTCTAGTGTGTATGTAGCTCCCTGTGACTTTGTGGTTAACAAGGATTAAAAGGAAAACAACACATTTTGAAGTATGGGTTAAACAACACTCACCTGAGCTGCGATAGACAGAATTCCCACCATAGCAATGAATGCCGCAATTTTAACAGATCCAAAGCCTATGACCTAAGGGAATGGAAAAAAATACATTAGTAATAGAAATGCTACAGAAATCTCTGATAAGAAATGTTGTACTCTATTAAAATGACAGAAAAAAGAGCGGAGAACAGTTCATAAAACCAGGGGCAAACCAGGACAGAGCTGAAAGCCGAACCCATTTAACTAGTAACTTGTATCTCAAGAGGTTTAGGGATGCTGATGTGTTGCTGCAGGACCACTCAGACCTAGGATTTTGATAGTGGAGGAGGCTGTGTCCCTGTGGGAAAGGCGGTATAGGAATCTTGTGCACCTGCCTTTTAATTTGCTGTGAACTTAAAATTGCTCTAAATGTGAGTCCTCAAAAAATATGATACCTGCAAGAGCGAGGCAGAAGGGTCTCGAGTTTAAGTCCAACCTAGGCGACTCAATGACTTTGTGAAACATTCAAGATGAATGGTTTGGGTTCAATCCTCAGTACAACTAAATAAACAAATTTGTTCATTCATTCATTCACTTCATTTCCACTAATCTTTTCTCTGTGTAATTCTCAAGGGAAGTTATTTTATTTTATTATTATTTTTTTGAGACAGGGTCTCAAAGTCGTGGGCTCACATCTTTGATCCTCTTGCTTTAGTCACCTCAGTAAGGCATGCCTAACTATGCCCACTTTCTTGCTCTCTTTTGAGTTATTACTGCATTAAAGACTCCTGTTTACTAATTCTCCATCAGGATCTACAGTGACAACTAGAACAAGTGGACATGTTACCTTCTTTGTTTCTTCAAGTCATCTTTAAGCAGATACCAACCTCTGATATTCCTCATGTTCAAAAGCTACTAGGTACCCACCACTCACCTGCCTGAGGTACAGAAAAAAACTTGAATACTGTCCAGCTTCAGGAAGGTATGAAAGGAACACAGTGATACAGATAAGTAAGACAGCAGAATCTTTCCCAACTTTCTTCAGTGACTGGAAATAAGCAGAAAGCAAATACATAAAAGTTAGTAGACAAAATATCACCAATGCTCTGAGATACTGGTTTCATTATTTTGATTTATTAAAATGGGTAACAGGGCCAGAGATTTGGCTTAGTGGTTCTGGCACCTGCCTCACAAGAGCAACGGTCCTGAGTTCAATCCCCGGTAACTACATACAATGCTGGGTGTGGTGACTCATGCCCACCAGCAATCAATACCATATACCACAGTGCCAGGCGTGGTGGCTCATGCCTGTAATCCCAGCACTCGGGAGGCAGAGGCAGGAGGATTGCTGAGTTCGAGGCTTGCCTGGGCTACATAGTGAGCTCAGGGCCAGCCGGAACTACAAAGCGAGACCCTGTCTCAAAAAAACAAAAACAAAAAAACGGGTAACAGTTGAATTGATTATAAAAGGAAACAAATTTTAACATTAAATTCATCACCATCTCTCTGTAGAAGTAACAGGCCCTCATTTCAGAAATATACATTTTATATATTATAGCTTTTTGAAAAGCATTTGGTCATCTTTGTTAGCAACCTTAGCTTATATCCTTAAACAGATCCTGAACATCCTATAAAAAGTCCTGAAAACATATTTACACAGAATCCTTTTAAGAAAATCACTTCCCTTGATTTGTAATATAACTCCTTTAAAGTCATGTCCAGAACAGGGTTTCCAGTACAGGGATTTACATATAAGTTCACTCTGTCAATCAAAATGTTGATATTCAATGTCCCTTATGGTATTCAATCCGTATTCCTGTAAACCTAGCATACAATAAATTATGTTCTAAACTATTAAGAATATTTTAAAGGTTACTACTTTTTTGAAGAACCCTTCTTCATGTACAATTACTGAATAAAACCTAAAGGCACACAACTACTGAAAAGTAGTGCAGCAAAGCTTCAAGGTCATCATCCTATAATCTCTATATCATACCAGATAGAGCTAATATCACCTGAGACCTTACTACACACCAGACACCAGACTAGTTCATTAAAATACTAATTGCAAGTTCCGCTTCACAGAGAAGTTTCTACCTGTAACTTGATCCCTGCATGACAAAAACATGGGAACCCTCCCCAGCTGACTGGTAGGCCCACTTCTGCTTCTGTCCTTCTCTCCCCATCTGACACTGTTGCTGGCACAAAAGATGGGCAATGTCCCCAGGTCATGCCCTCTGGGGACATTTAAAAACATTTCTTTCTCTGTTCAGTTACTTTTCTTATATGTTTTTTCCTCAGAAGCTAAATTTGAGAGACAGAAGCATAAGTTGAGTCTCTCTTCCCCTCCCTGTGCTTATCTGTTTCAAGAATAATTTCAAGCTACATAAGGGATGAGAAGGGAGGCTGGTGAGAGACAGTTTTCCAGTGTGACACACTCTCTTATGGTCCCTTCTGAAAAGATCGTAGAAAATAAAGAATCTGTTTAATCTATGTAAATGTAAAGCCTCTGGACAATGTGGATGTATACTAACAACTTAGAAAATAACTAGTCAGACCAAATGCATTTACCCTTTTGAAATGAAAGTGAATTCATTTCATATGACCACCTACAATATTTTTTCTTATTTTATTGGTACATTATATATGCACATCACAATTACACTCCACATTGAGAATTTGTACCAGTACATGACACAACTTAATTCTCATTTTTCCCCTTCCCCTGCCTACTCTACCACCCCCCGCCCTTTTATATATAAGCTTTGTTTCCTTTTTACCATCAATTTTTTTCTTTCCTCATTATTTACCCCTAAACTCCATTTCCCTTTGAATATTACTATTTCACAATATTAATCATGCATTCTAGAAAACACAACTTCAGTTTCTCTTACCAGAGAAAAGATACAATACTTATACATCAGTGACCTAAATCTTGGTAACAACCCGAATGCCCATCAACTGTAGACTGCATAAAGATGTGGGTTTTTTATAAAATGGAGTATTACTCTGCCATAAAGAATGATGAGATTGAATCATTTATACTCAAATGGACATATCTTCAGGACATACTCATAAGTGAAATAAATACTTTGTTTTTTAAAAAAGGAAGAAAACAACCAAGTAAAGAGAAACTTCTTCCCAAACTATCATCAGAGATTAACTGAACATTTACTTTCCTCATGACATGCGAGGCTTAAAGACCAATTCTATACATTTCTTGGTACACAGGCTACCCCATGACTTACTTATAATTAACATTTCTCTATTTCTACTGGAAAAAGAAATACATCAGCAACAGTTGCCATCCCTGACTGTATTGTTTTGTCATAGAAAGGCATTTATGAAATGAATACTTTCATTTACCGCAAAAGGGTCTGCTTGTTTCCAAGAAATCTGAGCTCCCCAAGAAACTGGTCTTATTTTCTCTGGTAGAGATTCTGGAACAGCCACCAAGATGAAGCAGATGTCCAGAAGAGCCACCACTGTGGCCACCAGCACCACAAGGCTGTCTCCATAACTGGCGGAGAGGTATGCGCCAATGGCTGGGCTGCTGACCAGGCTGGCTGCAAAGGTGGCCGAGACCTGAGGGAAAGCACATGTCACTTTGGGTGCCAGAGCCGGACATCGAGGCTTTTGAAAGCATATTCCTACCTAGGCACATCTGAGGGAACACTTACCCAGAATCTACAGGTATACCCTCCCTTGGCCTTAAGCACGACGAAAGAAATGTGTTGCCCACAAATTTTAAGAATGAAAGAGAATTAAAGTAATTCTGTTTAAGAATTTGTTCACAAACTTAACTCACTGGAGATCTTGTGGAGATCTGTGGGTCTAAAAAATACTAATACTAAATTTAAAATCATGAAAACTTTCTCCATAAATAAAATACTCTCTTTGATCTTCAACCTGGAATGGAAATGTGCTGAGAAGGCTATGAAAACAATCTCTGCAGAGCTGATGATAAGGCCTACAAATTTCTCCAGGTCTTTAATGGATTCATCTTCCACAAACACTGTACTGCTTCACCATTTTACCATGTGGTGACTGTTTTATTAGTACTCAGGGGATAGGGAGAGGAGGGGTCCTGGTATGCTTGATCAAGAGAAAAAGCTATAACTTTTTAAAAAAATGAAACAATTTGCTGAACAACAGGTTGAAGCTTTCTGACTAGCAGACTGTGAATTCCATCACCCTGTCACCACGTGGCTGCTGTCCAGCAGAGACCATAGAGCCAGCGGACAGCACATGTGGCTTACAGCCACACCACCAGGCTTCCTCACATTACGCACCAATGTTCCTACACTCTAGAAGCCAACACCAATACTCAAGAGCTTAGTGGGAACTCTCCAGATTATCAACAGATTGAGCATCAAAAGCATATCCGTGACTTAACAGATCTTCATAGAAAAAACAAATCATTACCTATGACTATAATTCTAATGGACAATAACCAATGACTTTCTTCCATTATGTGTCAGCACCCCAGATGAACTTAAAGATACAATATGTCAGTTGGGCACAGCGGAGCATAACTGAGGCAGAAGGATTACAAATTTGAGCCCAGCCTGGGCCCAGCAAAATGCTTTTCTTGATAAAAGCAAGGAACAGACATCTAATATAAACTTCATCAAAGACTGACAAAAGTATACTTTCCTACAGCAATAAAAATACTTAACCTGACATTACACAATGTATACAGGCATCAAAACATTACAAAGCACCTCTCATATATTCAATTTTTATATTTTTATTAGTTTTTTAAATTTAATAAAATTACATATTAATGAATGCATATCTCCACAGGCATTTTCCACGGTGGAGAAGAAAAGTACAGGACAGCAGTGTAATGAACAAGCTCCTGCACTCTTTCCTGCTCTGGCGACCACCTCTTATGGCACCTTGAACATCTTGCTTTCTCTGACACTTCCCTGAAGACTTCCCATTAGCTTTTCCCTCTGTCCACCACAGCACTCTGTAGATGTCACATGCTAAGACGGGGCATGGAAGACATTCATGGGAGAAGGGAAGAAAGAGGGCTAAAGACCAGGTAGGAGTCAGAAGGGAAGTGGGGTTGAGATGTCAAACTGCAGAATAGCAATAATTTCCTTATACCATGTCTACCACTGATTCATGAAGTTATTCGATTAGTTAACACTGAATAACACTTAACCCCATTCCAGGAACTGGGATTTAAAAGGAAAAGAAAGACCCAGGAAAGGCAAGAAACTACCTGAGTTTCTAGTGTTATCATTTTCCAATCTGTTACTCTCCACCATTCTGCCAGATCACCTTTCTTCTTCTACTTTCTCATTGTAAACATTTTCAAACACAGAGAAATTTGGGACAACACACATTTGCATATACCAGGATGTCCACGTACAGCACACGTGCCCGCACATCTCATCCACACATGCACATACTACCTTTCCCCCAAACCACTTGAGAGTAACTAATACTAACAGAAGACTGTATTTTCAAAATTTCTTATAACTTGGGTTATTTAGTAACTATTTGCTGAATAAATGAAAGGTCCTTTCTCCAAAGTACAGTATGAAGTCCTGAGTGAGTGCCTCACACACATCGGTTAAAGTCAGATTGCTGAGGTTCTAACACTGTACTAATTCTATTTATGATCTTATCTTAAATCTTACTTTCTGATAATTAATTATCAGGTTAAAAAAAAAAAAGGCAGTACAGCCAAAGATTTAGCTCAGTGGTTCTGGTACCTGCCTTGTTAAGTTGAAGGTTCTGAGTTCAATCCCCAGTACCAAAAAACACCAACAAAAACGCAGTACATTTCTTACCCAGCCATAAGCAGTACTTCGCTCGTGCTCCTGAGTAATATCAGCTACATAGGCAAATATCACAGAAAATGTAACCGAGAAGACTCCAGACACAGAAATCATTGCGAAATACCACCTAGGAAAAGATTTTAATTAGTCAGAAAGAGACAGTGTTTACTTTTATGACCAGAGCCAAATATACCACATAAAGACCAAAACCAAGAAGGAGATAAACACACATGTGTATGTTAAGTACAGTAAATTTCAAGACAGAAGAAGTGAAAAGTCAGGACAGGGAGAATCAAGAAGAAATACTCATTTTGTCATTGCTCACAGGATATATGTCAAAAACTGAAAGAACAGAAGGAAAGAAGAAATAAAAAGGGACAGATGAGGTTAAGTAAAAGTTCAGTTTTAGGTATAGTTATAACTTTAAAGATACCCAACAGAATGAAACCTGTGCAAATTTCCTAGCTATGGCTAAGAAAAAGATATACACAACGAATGAGTTTTAAAAATCTACACAAAAAAGCATGAAGCCAGTACTTGGTGTTACTTTGCCACTGATGGCCACTCTCCTTTCTTGGGAGGAGCATGAGGGAAAGAACAGTCTGTGCAGTGCAAAAAAAAAAAGAAAAAAAAAACTACACAGAACTCGGGAGGCAGAGACAGGATTGCTGAGTTCATGGCGGCTTGCCTGGGCACCATGGTGAGCTCAGGGCCAGCCTGAACTACAAAG
>PVIC010003462.1:0-68905 GCA_004025085.1 Thryonomys swinderianus | reverse complement strand
CGATGCTGGGTGTGGAGACTCACGCCCACCAATGATCAATACCGCATACCAAAGTGCTGGGCGTGGTGGCTCACGCCTGTCATCCCAGCACTTGGGAGGCAGAGACAGGAGGATTGCTGAGTTCGAGGCTTGCCTGGGCTACATAGTGAGCTCAGAGCCAGCCTGGACTACAAAGCGAGACCCTGCCTCAAAAAAAAAAGAGCAGTTCAGCAGGACCTGGAGCACAGATGCTGGTTTCCCCAGGGTCCCTGAGCACCGCGGTCCCTCTCTGTGTTCAAGTCTCTCTCTGTGGTAAGGACATGCCTTACCAGCAACACCTCTCCTTAATCGCCTGCATCTGCAGGGGACTCTCCCCCAAAAGGCCACTCACAAGTGTTGGTGTTAGGGAAGGAGCACGTGGTTTTAGGAGGGCCCATTCCTACATTAGAGACAGTGGGAAGTGCAGAGGCCTGAGGGGAAGAGTGCTGGACCACAGGTGGCTACTCAGGGCACTGGGCCAGTGCACAGGGCAGAACCACCTGCTCCCGAACATGGTAACCAGGATGTTTAAAGGACACTGGCCAAGACCCAGGCAGCTGCAGGGGTGGAGGGGCTGTGCAGAACTCATGAGGGAGTCGTGCTCAGGCAGCAGCTGGCTGCTTGTGTGTTGGGAGGAGCCAGAGGACAGACAGCAGGAGAGTTGCCACCAAACCCGCAGCAGGCTTGCAGAGAGGGGTGCTCTTGGGTTGACATCCTGCCGGGGTGGATGCGTGTCTGGGTACTCAAGGGTCAGCAGGTGCAGGGTGAGCACAGGTGGGACAGATGAGATGCTGGACTAGAGGGGGGCTGGGGCTGGCGCTGGAGCAGGAAGAATGGGATGGGGGCAGTACTAGAGGCAGGTGTGTGGGGGGCTAGAGGTGGGGGTGAGCTGGGACAGGGCAGGAGCACGGGCAGTGTTGGAGTGTGGATGTCATTGGGGTTGAAGGGCTCAGGCATCCTGTCCCGAGATTTGAACTCATTACTTTCTTGATCTTTTGAAGACTATATTTATGGTTGGTGGAGTGCATAATGGAAAATTCGGCCCACCAAGAACCTTCTGGAACTCAAAGTCAATGGCTGTACAGTGTCTCTTACTTCGCACAAGAGATGGACCTCAGCTCTTCCCATCTCTCCTGTCTTATAGGTGTCTTGCAAATTCACAAAGAATCCTACTTTCTCTGTGGACAGCTCCATCTTCCCCTGAAGCCAGGGCCCCTGAAGTTTGTGCTTGGCTGCTGTCCTCTGGGTAGGTGCTCAGGGGTGCCAGACCTTACTTGAGTGTCCTTACCTGGTAAGGGTTGTGTCAGCATTTCAGGAGAGGAAGGAAGGAAGGAGGAAGGTGGAGGAGAAGAAGAAAAAAGGAAGAAAGGGAGGAGGAAGCGATGGCAGCCTTGCTGGACAGAGGTCAACTCACAGGTCTCCAGGGGTGGCAACTCCCCTCCTAGGTGGCTGCAGGTGGGGTGCAGGGCAGGGTAGGGCGGGGATCCTTCCAATCCTGACAAGTGGCCTTGAAGCGTTCTTAGTGGAGGGTTGGGAAGAGCAGCATGACCCAGGGCCAGGCCCTGCCTCCTCTGGTGATGTACTCATCCCCAGCCCTTCTTCTCATTCTGCTTGAAGGCAGATGCCACCTGCATCCGTGATGCTGCAGAGTCTAAATGCTGGTTATGAGCAAGTCTTTGTGTCTCCCTCCTTCCCCTGAAACTCAGCCTGGGTCAGTCTGGGTACGAAGAGCAGTGTAGCTCACTGTGCAGCTCTCTGTGTCTCTCTTTCTTTACACAGAGAGGCAGCAGCAAGGAGCTGAGGGTCTGAGCTGTGGTTTGGTGACCTCTCTGAGCCCTGGGTTCTTCTTCTGTTGGGAGCAAGCCTATTGGGAAAATTAACTGGACAACTAAGACTATGACTGGGCTGAGTTTTCCTGCCTCAAGACCAGCTGTGACACATCCAGACCTGACTCTTATCTCCACCTTTGGGAAAAACAAAAGCCCCAGTGGTTCCAGGTGCTGTGATGCTCCAGGGCAGAACTACACTGGGGCCTTCGTCCACGTAATTCCTCATTGTTCTACGATGTACAAACACGCTGTTCTCTGAGTGTTATATTTGTTACTCCTGATGTTACTGTTACTTTTTACTCCTGATGTACCAAAACTATTGCCCTCAGTAACATTGCTGTCTTAGAATGGATTGAATAAAAGGTGTAGCAAGCTCTGCTCTGCCATGTTTGTTCCCCAGAGTAGCATGGATCAGGCCCAAGCTCAGCTTCTTCCCTAAGTCTCATTTCTGCCTATTTATTAATTATTTCCTCTTGTGGTGTTGGCTCACAGAAGAGTGGAACTTACCCAAGGTTAAGTTAGTTACATTCCTTTTCCCTGTTTCCTATACTCTTTGATTGACCCTCATTGGTATCAAGATCAAGTGAAATAAAGACATGGTTTTAAAACAGCACTTGGAGATGCACGGGTATGGCATGTGGGCGCTCCTGAAATGTGCTTGGAGGACATACAACAGCCTGCTGGGGGCTCTGGGCAGTGGGTGTCCCTTCCCTCTTGCACCAAGGGGCATGGCAGGTTGAGTTCCATTGCCTGAATGCCCACTTGCCCTGCAGCGTAGCTGTCCTGCCCCTCCTCCTCCTATACCAGCCGGGTCCTAAGCCCTGAGGCCCTAGAGTCAGCCTTATCCTTATGCTCTGCCCACTTTGCTCTGTCTGAGCCAGCTGATATGGGAAAGATAAGCTACTTATACTTCTGTCAAGCTGGGTGACATAGCACCAGGCTGTGGTTGGCACTTTCCATGTGGTTAAGTCTGTGTTCTATGGCTGAAAAGGGCCCCTGAGTGGGCTTGGGCACTCCGTGCATGGGCTAGAGCACAGAGGAGAGATGCCAGGGAATTGGTGTCCCTGTGGAGATGGGAGAAAAGTCCAGCAGGCTCAGGATACTGTTGGGCTCCCTCCAGCCTCAGGAAGTGAGTAGAGTATGAGTGTGGATAGGCCCAGAGGCTGCAGACACTGTTCTGTTGTAGGCTGTTTGAGCCAGAATTAGCTGCCTAAAGATGACTGATGGATCTCCTGCTTGCATGCATGCAGTTTCTGGGGTGGAAGAGACTGGGGTGTGTGTGGTTGCAGTGGGTTCCAAGATAGGCTGAATGTGTACAGGAGCCCCAGCTCAGGAGAAGCACAGTATATCAGGGTTGGTGAGCAGACTTTGCAACTGGGGACACAACTTTGTGGTGGCTGTCTTGTCTGTCAGGTAGTTTGAGCACAAATTTTGTGAGGCAGAAGCATGGTATTGTTGACTGCCTAGCCTTCGGCCACTATACAGGGTCACCATGAAGCTGTGCAGTGGCCTGGTCCAGAAGGAAGATGGGAGCTCGCTCACACGGTCCATGACTTTCTCCATGGAACTCTCCCTGGGTTCCCCAACTGTCCCTATGGATGAGTGTACCACAAGGCCCTACGTCACAAACCAAAGTAAGGACCAGACCCAGGCTGCAGTCAGTTCACACCCACTGGTGGTTCCAGGACCTTCTGCAGATCCTCAGATCTGGGTCCCCCAAGTCCCATCTAGACTTGGTCTAGATAAGGTCACTCTTGCACACAAGCCACTCAGTACTGTCATGCAGCATAAACCACCTCTCAGTGATACAGGATGCTCAACACAGTGCATGTGCTACATAGGCACAGTCATACTGCATTAGGCAGTAGTGCATGGATAGTCTTGCACATCTAAGAAGGCAGTTCTTCTCCTGTGCTTATTCTATTTACAGTCGGTTGATCCATGGATGCAGAGCCAGAGGATGTGGAGGGCCAACTGTAACCTCTGTTTTTCAGGAGCCCATTAGGCAGGTGCTATGTGACCCTCCACACCAGCACTTTGGTAGATAAGGGTTCAGAGAGTCTGAACACATTCTTTGGGGTTGCACAGCTCAGCAGACAGCAGAACCAGAGCTACATGATGCTGAGTCCTCCACACAATCCGCACCCTGACTGCCTTGGCCATGAAGTAGGCAATTACTATCAGTAGTGGCCAGGGGAGCATGGGCACGTGCAGCTCTGCCTCTTACAAAGCCACCCCACTGGGCATTCTGTGAGCAGAAGAAGCGCTTTGGGGATCTGACCCCTGCTGTAGCACTCGGCGTCCAGGCTGGTGCTCTGCAGGTAATGGTTGTGCTATGGCACAGCTGATGCTTGGTACCTGCACTCCGTGGGGATGTGGGGTGCATTTTTACCCCGGCACTGCTAGAGCAGTCCAGGAGGAGTCCACCCCGAGCCCCAGCACCTGTGTTTTCCTCCAGCTCTGGAGTCAGTCAGGCCCTGTAGGGTGGTACCCAGAGCCCTGAGCTGCGGGACCGTCCCTGCAGCCCTGTCCCTTCTTTGCTCACTCGTTCATCTGTAAGCAGGGCCAGGCACTGGCTCACTGTGGGCAGTCGGCCGCCCCACAGACTCACAGGAGCTGGTGTCTGGCCAAGTGGGGGCAGCTGGGCTGGGGTTTGAGCTCTCCTGCCTCCGACTTGTCCACACTGGACAACAGAGACTCCAGACGCCCACCCTGGAGCTCCAAGGCCTGCGCCGCCAGCTCCTGCTTACTGAGAAAACACAGTGTGGTGTCAGCAGGGGCCAGAGGGGGTTGCTTGGGCCGGTGCTGACGGATGGATGGGACAGCAGCGTAATTCTCCTCTCTCCCAGCTTTGGTGGCCTGGCCACCCTCTGTCAGGCTCTGTCTTAAAGAGGCAAGGCCAGGGACAAAGATGGCTCATGTCCAGCAACCCACAGGGAGGATTCTGTTCCTTCATCACCCAACACCATCCCTTGGTAAAAGAACATCATGGGCCGAGTTGAGATCATGGCTGGGAGTGACAGATGGAAGTTGCTGGGGAGCCCCCAACCCTGTGGTGTTGGGGCTGCAGAAATGTATGCATATAGGGACTCCTGGGGACTGGAAGGTTGAGGGGTGGGTTACCCTGGGTCCCTTGGGAGTGGGAAGGGGCCACTCCCCCTGGCAGGCACAGTGAGTCTGTTTGTTTGTTTTTGTGGTACTAGGGGTTGAACCCAGGCCCTTTGTACTGAACTAGATCCCCAGCTACTTTTTAATTTTTTATTTTGAAACAGGGTTCCCTGAGTTACCAAGTTGTGCAGGCTGGGTCTTGGCCTCCCTGAGTGCTGGGACTATAGTTGTATCCTCTCACACCAGGCCTTTTACCCAAGTACCTCTGAAAGCCTGCTGTCCCAGCCTGCCTTCCTCTCAGACCCAGCTGAAGCTTCACTAGTGAGTTCTGCATCTGGGTGGGCAGAGGCCCTGGTCTGGTGTGTCATGGTTGGAGCCCTGCAGTCACCCTATTCCATCTGAGTAGGACAGTAGAGCTGGGGCAGCTTGACATCTAGGCCTGGGCCATACCTCAGTCCATGTTTGTCTTCCTGTTGGTGGCCCATGCCTGCATCTGTGGCTGTCACCATGTAGAGTTCCAGGAGACTAGCACCCCTGAGAGTGCCGAGTGAGTGTGACAGGGTGACATCCTCAGTGACAGAGGCTTAGGTACAGATTAAAAAAGGGGCAATGGACCAACCTGGCCATGCAGAATGGAGAGGCCACTGTGTCCCAGGCCAGCCCTGAGCTTGTACTGAATTTCTGGGCTCAGCACATGGACACTGGCTGTGGGAAGAGTCCTGGTCTCAGGGAGGGACTGAAGGACCACCTCTGTGCACCCCCTGCCTGGCTGGCCAGACCCAGCTGTCTGGTGCTCAGGGCCTGCTCAGCCTGCTCACAGCCTGGCTTCTGAGCTCAAGTTCACAGCTTACACCCGTGCAGGGCCTCATGTGTCTGGCTCTTTCCTGCAGGTCGGTATGGGAGTTTCAGGAGTCTGCAGACACCAGGTCCCCTGTCAGGGTTGAGGGACTAGATAGCAGATGGGTGGACTGTCCCAGGCCTCTGGTCTCCATTCAGGAAGGGTGCTGAATGTGCAGAGTCCCAGGGCCTCAAGCCCTGGCCTGGAACCATGGAGACACAGTTAGTGAGGAGCCAGAGTCTATGGTTGTTAGGACAGCCTCTCTGTAAGGTTGGCTCAGTTCTGACTTTACTTTGTAATCCTTGACTCTCAGGGACACACTTGAGTCCCACTTGACTGTTCTGTGCCTTTTTCACAGCCTCACACTGGGAGCAGTGCCTATGCTCACCCAGCTGAGCTGCACCCAGAGGTGGGTTTGGACCCAGCCCCACCTCCTTGTAAGTCAACACCTCAGGTGTTGCCTTGTTCAGAATCAAGCTCCTTCCTGTGAACCTGGTGGGTGCGGGAGCTCAGCCTGCCTGCTGTGAGGTTGAGAAACCAGATCTTGAAGCGGTGTGGGCTCACTTCATACCCGCTCCCAGTGCCTTGCCCTGGGAGGACGGGGTCCAGGCCAGGGCCATCTCTTGAGGTGTTGTGGTCTTAGTGTGGGGGGCTTAAGGATTGTTGGCTAGCAGGTGGGAGGTGTCTGGGGGAGGGTGGGCCGGCAGGGAGAAGATGCTTTCTGGGAGCTGGGTCTCTTGAGGGACTGTCCTGGGCACTCTGCAGCAGCCCCTCAGATCCTGGTTGGCGTCTCCTCCACCTGGACCTGTCCCATGTGTCTGGTGTCATTGGGCACTGCTCCTCAGCCTTGGGGCATGGTGTGGGACACAGACTGGCCTTGGCACCTGGATCCCCTGCTGCTAGCCAAGGCCAGAAGGCCAGGAGGTGAGGGGCAGGCTAATGCCTGGCACAGGGTCCCCCTACCTTGGGGTGCCTACCTGTGCATGCCAGCCCACCCTGAAGCACTCTTCCAGCTCAGTGGCAGGCATTTGGGAGGGAGGCCTTGCTTCAGGGAGCTCATGGGGACTGGGTATGTAGACCAGGCATCTGGGAGCCAAAGGTGCATGCAGAACTTTGATTTTGGGGCATCTCACTGCACCTCAGAGCCTGGGCCCTGACCCTCGGGATGCAGACCTTGAGGTCCCTGGGCATTGTTGGACAGCAGAGTGGCCCCTTGCCAGGTACAGCCCAGGAAGGACCTAGGGCTCCTACTGTGTGGGTGGTCTGACACGTGCTCCTAGTCATTGTTGAGGCCGCCTGTCCCGTCCACTGGAGGCATTTCTGGCAGATAAAGCTTACTTCCCTCAGAAGGGCCCTGGGTCCAGTGTGCTGGTCACATGGACCTGTGCACCGGCTGCTATGGCCCTGGGACCTCGGCCTGGGTGGCCCAGATGCTGGGGAAGTTCCCAGCCACTGCTTCACCAGCTGGGTCTCTGCCTTTCCCTTGAGGAAGGGAAGGAGCCTCACTATCTCAGGGAGGCTGAACCATGAGGGCTATGGAAGAGCAGCCCCAAGGTCAGGTGGTGCCAGGCAGTGTGTTCCAGGCACCCTACCTCCCTGGGTCCAGGGTCCCTCATCTGTCATGAGGACACAGACTCTTCACAGCAGCACCCTGTGTGGCAGGGGCTGTTGAAGGCATGGAAAGATGACCTTGTCCGTAATGCAGGGATCACAAAATACATCATAAAACTTAAAAATTAGCCCTGTTCTGCCTGATGAATTAAGAATTAATGTGTGATATGTAAATGTAGCTATCCCTATGAGGAGTATAAGCATTATGTACTGTGCTCATGACTGATAAAACTTTTTTAGAAAGGAACAGGTCTCAGAGTGCCAGAACTGTAGGAGCTGACCCCACCCCCGACACAGGCCCGCACAGCAGCAGGCCACACAGGATGGAAAGGCCTCTTGGGGGGGGTGCAGACCCTGGGTATGTGGGAGGAGCTTCTGAGCCTGTCCCCACCTTCCCATCCTCTGCAAGAGGCTGCGGGGCCTGTGAGACCTACAGGAACCCTGTGGTGAGTGCCAGGGCTGGGATGGGGTAAGGTGGGGGCGCTGGGAAGGAGCTGCCACAACTCCCCAACTCCACGTCAGCAAGTGGGGTTATTGGGTCAGACACCTGCATTGCAAACCCTGCTGTCACAGAAATTTTAAGACAGCATTAGTGATCAGCTAAGGGAAGATCTCAACTGGAGTCCTATAAAACGTATAGTTAGCTGGCTGGAAAATGAGTAAAAACAGAAAGGGTCAATTCAGAGAATAAAAAGTTACAACTAAGTAGATATTAAACTGAATATATAAATAACCACTCTACATATGCAGGTCTAAGCACACAAATATAGATGAACAGTGTGTATAAGAAATAAAAAGACGGCAAATTAAGTTGTCAAAGGAAATTCACTTTAAATGTAGAGATGTGGATCAGGTAGAAGTGAGGGCTGGACAGACACGTGTGCTGGTGCCAACCCAGAGCTGCGCTGATTGGTGGCAGAGGAGTCAGCCAGCCAAGAAGCCTTCTAGTCAGGGGCTGGCCCTGGGCCCCATGAGACCACCATACTTTCACTCCCCGGGACAAAATGGGTGGTTTGGGGAGAAGTGAGCCAATCCCAGCAGAGGCCTCTGAACCCCTCTCCTGACCCAGAAACCTACCCAGCTGGAAACCAGCAGGAACAGGACAGCAGAACAGCACTGGGTCCCCTTGCTCTGTCATAATGTTTCAGGCCTGGCCACCCTGTGGTGGGAAAGTGTGTCAGTCCAAAGCTGCTGCTGGTGCTGGCTGAGAAGGACACATTCTAGACCCAATAGGCCTGAGCACTTACAGGAGTGAGCAGTGCGTTCTCATCTCACAGTGCATTCAGCTTGACATGAGTAACAGACAAAAGCCAGTCCAATGTATTTGGTGAAATAAAAAGCCTCAAAATCAAAACAAAGCATTTGACCTGAATGAAAATTAGAATACAACTTTTTAGAATTTTGAGGTGGATGGGAAAGATGTTAGGAGGGGGTTGTTAGAAGTTTATAGCATTGAATGGCAGCTATTTAAAAATAAGTCATATATAAAATCAAAGATTCAGGATTCTACCCCAGAAAGCTGGAGAAACAAGAGCAAGTTATATCCAAAGAAAGCAAAAGAAAAAGCTATCAAAACTCAGAGCACACATTGATGAAATTAGAAGGAGGAAAACAATCAACGAAATCAAGTGGTAAGCCATTAGCCAATCTGGCCAAAATGGAAAAGAACATATTAAATGACTGACTTCGCAGCCAAGGACAGGAGAAGGCACCGGCCTGTGGGTTCCGCAGAGCATCTGTGCTCAGACACTCCAGTGCAGGGGCAGAGTGATAGCTCAGACCCGGCTCCTGGGTCCTGAAGTCCAGGAGCTCGAGGCTGATATGTTGGACAGGTGAGTAGAGACAGAGGTGTCAGAGCTGCTTTAACTCGCATTTAGTGCAATGATACCTGCAGGTGGCTGCGCTCACCGTGCTTCCTTGTCTGTCTGCTGGGAGGCCTGGGCAGGACAGCGGCATCCTGACCCCACCTCATGCAGGTCCTTCCCGTCACTCTGAAAGCCAGACTCCAGTCATGGCGGAGTTGGGCCAGGCAGGAATTCGGAAGAGCCTGGCCCCAGGCTATGTGGAAGCAGTGAAACAGCCTGCCGGGGACTCCCAGGACCATGGCTGGACACCCAGCAACAAAAGAGGGGTAGCTGCAGATTTGCCAAAGGTCCCATGAGACTGGAAAGTAGACACCACCACTCTGGAGGCCGCCTCCTTTAGGGTGCCGGCAGAGCTCCCCACCCAAGTGTGTGGGTGCACTGTGGAGCTAACTCTGCAGGAGAGCAAGGTCACTGAGGTTGACGGTATGCGTCTTAAATGTGGGGTGATGAGGATATGCCCCTGGGGCTTCCCTCCCTAGATGCCATGAGACTGGTCTAATAGGGGAGACAGCAGGCAGCATCCACGCAGTCCCCAGACTGTCGAAGTCATGGGGACAGGGTCATCCTGACAAGGGAAATCTGGGAAACTGACCAAATGATCAGTGGTTTCTGGGGTGGCACCCTGACACTGAAAAGGCATATATACTAGGTGAAACTGAAGGAAGATCGAATAAAATATAGTGGTCCCTGACTTATGAACTCAATTTATTTTCCAAGGCTGGTTATAACTCAGGTTGGTCAGTGAAGGCTCAGGCTCCTTATAGCCTTCAGAGTCTCCTGTGCACAGGCAGATCTCAGTGTCCTTAGATAGACACTAGCCCAGAATTTCTCTGTTAACCCCACAAGGAAAGAATGTTGACACATTCATTCCAGCACTCCCCAAGGGTTAAATCTGTACCTGAGTCCATCTGGAAGCACAAGTAACTGGCATTTGGGTTATGACTCAGGACTTTTATTTTAAGTTAAAAACTGATATTCCAGTTGTAACCCAAGGGTCTGCTGTATGGACTTGGTGGGTAACAGTGCCTGAACATCACTGCTTTCCTGAGGGATGTGTTCACAGTAACAAACAGCCCCTGCCGTTAAGAGAACAGGAGACCTGGGGCTGAGCACATGGTAACTTTGGAAAGTCCTTTTCTACTGGTCTCAACTCCACTGGGATTGAAGATTTCTGTTTGAAAACAGTGAAAAGAGGTTACACAATTGAAGGGAAGGAGGGAAGAAAGGAGGGTCAGAGGAAGCAGGGCTGCAGAAAGATCCAGCCGAGGAGTGTCTCCGGGGCCAGGGATGTCACAGTCCACACCACCCATGCTGGTGTATGCCATTATCTTTGTACTGGGGGAAATATGCCTGCTATTCTCCACATTCACATGCTACCTGCTGCTGAGGACCCAGAAGGCACCTTGGGCAGCAGGGGGAGGGCAGCAGGGAGGGCTGGGTCCAGGTGGAGGAGGCGACTGGGCTGCTCAGAGCCACCACCTGGGCTGCTGTCCCAGAGGGTGGCAGAAGAGCAGTGAGGCTGAAGTCAAGTGGGAGGGACCCTGGGCCCCAGTGTCAGGGGAGAGAGACCTGGGAAGTGGCTGCCAGTAGCTGTGCTCTTCGGAAATGGAGAGGATCTGGATGCACCCAAGTAGAGCTGTCACCTCCCCAGGGGGCACTCAGACTTGGTGTCCTGGGTTGGGGGTCCAGGCACCAGGCCCCTGCCCCTTCTCTGCCATCCTTAGTCCAATGACCCAACATACCCTCTCTGGGCTGGGCCCAGCTCCTTTCTGGACAAGCTAGCCCAAGAGCCTGATTTTTCCATTCCTTTAGCAGACATTTACTTTCTGATTCCCAACTGCCCTTTCTTCTACATCCTGATTTATAAACAAGCATGAGAACTGCTGCCTGGAAAATAAACTGTATTTCACATGAACTTTCTATTTCATTTCCTAGACACTTCAATCTGCATCCTGGTCTCCCAGGAAGCACAGTAAAACCCGGCCTCTCCTCCAGGAACATCTGTGAGAGCAGCCAGCTCTGTAGGCGACTCTTTACAATCTTGCAGTAATTAGCCTAAGCCGCTTGAAAGTCTAACCTCATAAAACAGCTGCTGAAGTTGAATGTGATTCAACCCACCAAAGGCCTATCTGTAGTCCAGGGTCTCTGCAGAGAGCAGGAGCCGGGGATTCCAGGGAAGTGTTGAGCTGGCCGAGTCTGGCCACAGAGGCTGAGACCTGCGTCTCTGGCCAGCACGTGTCTGGGGTGCCCCTGCCTGCCCTGGAGCAGTGGTTGGCCAGGGAGTGAGCCGGTGTTTTACAGGGGCAGCAGGCACCTCTGCTTGGTACCTGGGAAGATGTGGGGTAGGTCGCGGACAGAGCCTAGAGGGGTCAGCAACCCAGAGGAATAGGCAGTGGGGTGACAGGTCTCAGGCCTCACTGGTGTGGCCCCTGTGCCATAGAGGGTACCTTTCCCGCCTGCTTTGACATGGTTTGTCCCTGGTACCTCCCCTCATGTGTATTGTAAATCCCTACCAGACACAAGAAGGGCACTGAGAGAGAGGGACATTGCCTGGCTTCAGGGGTACAGGGGCTCCTACATGTGCATGTCATGGAGACTCAGACAAATGGGGCCAGAGATGGTCTGGGTTGCCTGTGTGTCTGTGTATCTGTATGTGGGATGTATGTGTGCATGTGTGTGGCATGTGTGCACACACAGAGCCTGCACACACCCTAGCTTCTCCCTCTGCGTGTCTCCTCCCTGTGGCTCCATCTCTCCCATTTCCTTGGCTGGCTCCTGCACGTGTCCTCTGCTGTGAATTATTAGTCCTCAAAGGACACATTCCTGTCCCGGCCTCTGGCACCTGTGAGGATGACCGTGTTTGGAGGCAGAATTACGGCAGGACGTGGTTGTGCTGGAGCAGCGTGGACTCTGTCTCAGGTGCATGGCATCTGTATGGAAGAAGAGATGCCGACACTCAGGGCACCACTGTTCTGGAGAACAAGCACCGCACTGGAGCCATGAGGGTGGCATGGGACAGAGTCCCAGGAGCCTCCTGATGCTGGAATCCCAGCCCTAGAACAGAGGGCACAGGCTGCAGCCCTGCCAGCACCAGCTTGCGGCCAGGTAGCGGTAGCACCTCACCCTACATGCATCTCCTTGCTGCCCTCCATGGTAGTGGGAGAGTCCTATGATATAAATGAGGTCTCACCCACCCTGTGCCCAGAGACAGGACATGGGCCATTCCCTGCTGCTGTCCCCACCCTTTGTCTAACAGGCTCAGAGAGTTATCCAGGGGTGCATGGTCCTCTGCAGGCTGTTACTCTTCCGCCTTTGACTCCTGGTCTCTGGGCTATAGTGGCCTAGTTCACACCCAACTCCGGTGATGGACTGGAGCCCTCAGGAGCACTCCTCACAGAAGCTGTACCTGAGTCCGGACCATTGAGCGAGGACGCGGTGCATGGGGCAGACTGCAGAGCCCCGCAGATTCTGTAGCCCGTTCCATGACAGGGGAACTCGGGGAAGTGCGGCCTCCTCTCCCCGTGTCCCTGCCATTCAACTCTGAGACAAGCCACTAGGGATTCATCCAAGGAGAAGGCCAAGGAGCTAGTGCTCCCAGGGTCACCAGGAGGGCCCAGCAGGGGGGAGTGGGAGACAAGGAAGCCCGTGTGCTCCCCCAGTGCAGAAGCCGCTCGTGCCTCCCCCAGCCAGCACAAGAGCAGGGGTGCCTCAACCCTGTGGGAACAGCAATCAACACATGAGCCCCATCACAATAGGGAAAGGGCAGCGCTGGTCCTGGATTCACTTGCCCCAGACCCAGGACATCAAGTGCAGGGGTTCCAAGCTCACTGGGGCTGCGGATCCAGCCTTGGTTCCTGGCCTTCTGTCACTGCCTCTGGGCAGGGCCAGCATGACACCAGCCCGTCTGGCTTGAGTGGAGGTGCTGTCCGTGTTTCCTTGGTCTTCTCGGCCTCCTCTGTGGATGGTGGTAGCACACATGAAGCTCCCTCACAGCCCCTCCTCAGTGGGTGGCTCCACAGTGCACAGTATGTGCCCAGTGCCATGTGGCCACCCTCCCCCAGAGCTGCCTCACCCCAGCCCTGTGCCCAGAAATAAGACAGCCCAGCCCAGCCCAGCAACCATGGCTTGCCTTTTTGTCTTGTGGATTCGGCACCTGGTACAAGTGGAACCTTATGACTTGTGTAGAGACCTGCTCGTCTCACAGATCATCACATCTTCAGGATTCACCCACATGGTACTGTGTGCCATGGTCTCCTCCCTTTTCCAGGCTGAA
The DNA here is from genome assembly GCA_004025085.1 of Thryonomys swinderianus. Lineage (NCBI taxonomy): Eukaryota > Metazoa > Chordata > Mammalia > Rodentia > Thryonomyidae > Thryonomys > Thryonomys swinderianus. The sequence continues at coordinate 55,363 of PVIC010003462.1, read as the reverse complement.
TGACAGTCCATTCGATTATCATGGCCATTGAACCCAGGGCTGTGTCCTGCCGAGTGTATCCTGTACCACTAGCCATGCCAGCCCTTCCATGTGTTTATAGGCCCGACTTTATGGATCCTTTCAGGGTTGGTGGGCAGGGTCATTTTCACCATCAGTCTCGTGTTGACTCTGCACTGAAGTGGATGGATAAGTGCCTGCTTTCCCGTATCTGGGCACACCACATCTAGTAAGCACCACATCGCTTTCCACACAGCCACCACCATCCCATGTTCTCCAGCTCCTCTATACCCTTCCCAGCACTTGTAAATGTTTTCCCTTGTTGGTAATAGTTACACTTGTAGGCATGGAATGTCCCTCATGAAACAGGTTGCTGTTTTCCCATTTTTATGTCATTCTTTCCATCTTAGTTTCTTCATTCATCGTGACCCAAAAGGCTTGTCTGAGCCCTGGCTCTGCCTTGGAGAAGGGGTGGCCTCCCCTAGCAGAGCTGGTGCCCATCCCCTGGCTCCTGCATGCTGTACCCTCAGTGACTGTACCTTAGGCATCTCCTGTCCCAGCAGAGAGCACTGAGGGCTGCCAGGGGGAAGGGCTGCCACTTGGGTGCCACCTCTGTGGGCCCCTCTGGTCCTTAGCTCCATTGGTCACAGTAAATGATTGATGACTTTGTTTCTGATGAATCTCACTGAATTGAATGGAGCGGCCAGTTGTGAGTGCTCTTCTGCAGCCGAGGTGGCACAGAGGGAAGAGGCTGAGTTTCCTGGCTAGGATCCAGTTATGGTGGGCTTTCATAACCCCCTCCCCCACAGCTCTGGGCATGTGCACTCTGAGGGTGCTGCTGCACTCTGAGTGCCTAGTGGCTGACCTGAGACACAGGGTGGTGATGGTCAGAGGGACTCAAGGGTGCACAGCAGGGCTCTGTGGGGGCACATCAGGTGGGCTGCAGTGCCTCACCCAGCCCAGGCTTTGTGTTGGGGCCGGGTTTGTTTGTCGCTGCAGTGACACTGGAAACAGTGGGCCCAGCTCCACTCAGCACCGAGGCAGGTCTTTGGGTGTCGGTCTCTCATTCTGTCACCACAGCAGCTCTGGAGTCTTGAGCTACGTTCAGCCTGCCACAGACTGCACCCACCATCTTCTTGCTGGGGCCAGTTCTGAGCATACCCTCAGGGCTTCTGAGTACAGAGGCAGTGGGCACTCTTATGCTGGCACTTCAACCCAGAAGGATGGTTCTTCTGGAGCAAAGGGCGGGCTCTTCTGCTTTCAAGACCCCTGGAACCCAGCTCAGGCAAGTTCGCCCACCTCTCCCTGTGCAACCTCCCTATTCTGATTTCCTGTTTCCTGCTGCAGTGGCAGCCCACCATGAGCAGGTCCTCCTGGCTCTGTGGCCATTTCCAGGCCATGGGTTGGTGGACACAAGATTTGGTGCCAGTATTCGATCATGCACATTGGGCTGTGCTTTGTGACTCTTGACCTATAAGACACAGACCCCCAAGATCATGCTGCCTTTGTCGATGCCAGGTCACCTCCAGTCCTCTCCTTTCTTTCTCCCAGCTGGGCTCAGGTACTGTGGGTGGGCAGCCAGCTCCATCTGCCCTTTCTGTTTCTGCTCCTGGCAGCAGCCTGAGATGTCCAGAATGGCTTGGTTGGAAGAGAGGTTGGCTCTTCCTTGACCACCTCGGCTGTCCTTGACCCAGGCCAGGCCTCAGCCTGTCATCCAAGAGGAAGAGCCTGGTGCTGCTGGAGAGCACAGCGGGCTCCATCTGGGCTCATTGTCACTGAGACTTCTCACATCCTAACTGTCCCTGTATATCACTTGAGGGTTGGAGGGCTCCTCTGGGGGTTCAGAGGAAGGGGATGCTGTGTGAGGTGGGGTATAGTTGCCTGCACTGAGAGGCAGCAACATCGTCCACTCCATGTAAAGGTCCCCTATGTGCTGGGTGAGAAAGCCAGGCTTTCGCAGCAGGATGGAGTCTTAGTTGATTTCTGTGTGCTCATCTTAGGCAGGAGCAGTGCAATGTCCATGTGGATCATAGAATTTTATTGCAAGCCACATGATGGAGAGAAGGAAGCAAGGAAGCAAAGAGCAGAGTCTCTTAACTCTATGGAGAGAAGAACAGGAGACTCTGCTGCTCCCCAACCTGGCTGGATGAGGTAGGGAAAGCAGGAAGGGTCCAAACCCTGACATTACTGCCTGCTGGCCCTCCAATTGGAGAATAAGATCAGCACAGGAACACAGGGAGGAGGCTGTTGCCCTAGAAAGCCAGCCAGGTAATGTCCGAGCAACCCCTGCCTCCCGTGCTAGCTGCCTGGGTTTCTGCTGTTGCAAACATACCATGAGGCCCCATGGGTTAATGTGAGCCAGGTCACCCTGGATTGAGGTAACCTTGGGGGCCCAAGTAGTTCCCCAGAGCCAGAAGCCATTGCTGGTTCCTTCCTAAACATGCTGTGTAGATGACATGGCTTTGGTCAGCTCAGGTGTGGGCTCGTCCTCAATCATCCCCAGGCCCAGGGAATGAGACAGTGATGACCGGAAGACAAGTGACACCCTGGGATGTGCCCTTAAGATGCTTAGGGCTAAGGCAGATGACCATGTGAGAACTATGGCCCACCTAAGAGATACCACAGCTCATGGGGGAGAAAGCTGGCACAGACATCTGGCCTCAGAGGACATGCTTGTCATCAACACACATGGCACTGTAGTTCCCACAGGGATTCAGGAGAAGCCACAATGAGCTGGGAAAGATATTTATGTCTGTAATCTCAGCACTCAGTGGGCTGAGGCAGGAGGATTGCCATGGGTATGAGGCCACCCTGGGCTACACAGTAAGTTCAAGGCCAGTGTGAACTACATAGCAAGACCTTCTCTAAAAGAAACAAAAAACAGAACAGAAACCACGATTTCCATCGCTAAGAAAGGCACACACCTGCAGCTTCTCTTGAGAAATCAGCACACCTTGCCAGGCTGGTGCAGCTGCTGAGTGGGACTATGAGGCAAATGTGAGAAGCAGCCCCCAGGGCCCTCTCAGCCGATCCTGTCCCCAGGACATTATGGGGCACAGCACACTATGCTCATTGGCTACATTTCTCCCTTTTTAGTAGAGAACTATTTCCAAGTGCTGAATTTTCTATCAAAGTAGGGAATTAAATGCGTGGCTTTCCCAAGCTGTGGTAGGGAGGGTCTCTTTTTGTACTTCTCTCCTGCATGTTTGTCTTCCATGGAGAAGGGCGAGAGAGCAGGGGCCTGGAATGGTTCACCTCGGGTGTCTCTGACTGAAGGAAGATCAAGCCCCCACTTCTCTTGCTCCTCCTCTTCTCGGCACCTCGAACTCCCCCTCTGCTGCACCTGTCTGTGGTGGGGGGACTGGGGTTCAGGGAAGCTGGGTTTCCTGTGCTCCTGCCACCCACCCTACTTCTGGCACCTGGTGAGGCCCTGGCCAGCGCCCTGAGCTCTGCCTGGTCTTGCTCCCCTCCCGGGCAGAGCCAGCGTTTCCACCATTTCCGACAGGTGATTCACCCAGTGTTTGTCATTGCTGACGTTTATGGCCGGGAGATTGGGGTCATTGAGATTCCTGGGCAGAGAGGCAGAGCCTTACAGGCCAGGGGCAGTGTCCTGGGAGCCAGGACTGAGGGCAGCGGGTGTACAGTAGAGCAGCTGTCAGCGCAGTTCTCTCTGCAGAGGGCACAGCTCCTTGGGCATCAGGCACGTAGCATGTCCTTGCCAGGGCTCCAAGGCCTCTTTGGTCCTGGGGAGTTGGGGAGGCCAGGGTGGTGATGACAGACCCCAGGGATGACACAGGGAGCTTCCTGAGCACCTGTGGCTAGTGTGCTGAGGGCAGACCCTGGAGCAGATGTGCCTCCTTCATAGGAATGTGTTGAAACCGCAGTGGCTGGGCGTGGCACGGAAGTGCCTGCAGGGACCTGGAAGTGAACTCTGTCCTTCAGGAAAAGGCACATTGCAAACTTATCATACATGGGATAATGTTAGTTTTCAGGAGAGAGCACTTTTCTACAATTTAAAGTACAGGGCTAGAGGGCCACGCTGATCATGGGTGAGCACATACTTGCCTATCACATATGCTTTTCTGCCGTACACATGTGCACGGTCTCTCTCAGGGTTGGACTGTGGTGCTGGGCAGTTCATTCTCCGCCCTGGCCCTGTGAGGGAGCAGGAACTGCACCACGTGTGTGGGGAACACACCTGCTCTGCAGGCTGCTCGGACCCTGTCCTGAGAGGTACATGGGAATGTTATGGCATAGTCAACTGAATCATTGGTCCTGGCCATCTAGTCTGACTGTCTTCTGGGGACCCCCTTCAGCCTGAAGCCACCAAGGGGCTGCCAGCCCTTAGCTACCCACTAGTATACACAAAGCCACCACTGTTGATAGATTCTATGGGACTTCAGAGGGCTATGCCAGGAAATGGGATGGAGACTAAAGGAAGATTTCTTCATGTGACACTGGTCTTGGGGATTCCTGGCAGAGTGCTGGGTGTGGGGTCCTCTCCATAGCCAGAAGTTTCACGGATGTCTCTCCCTGTATATTTGCCTTCTCTGTTCTGTTTCATAGCCATACAGAATTTTTTGGGGGGGCATGCTATAAATGAAAGCAAACCTGGGACAAAAGTTACAGGAGAGTTTATTTGCAGATTCTAGAGTTTGGAGCAAGATGCCTTTAAAAATCTTTGTGCTACAAATTGTTATTTCCAATGACATCATTTTAAATTTGAATAGTAGTCCAGGTTATTTTGTGTTTTGGGAGGGCACTGTTAAGGCAGAACATGTCTAAATCTTGCAAAGAAAACCTTCGACTTGCCAAGAATTAGGAGAAATACATTTCTACTCTCAACAAAAATGAAGGCAGTTTTTGTGAGGTTTTCAGCCAAGTCAGAGGATTTGGAGTCTAGAAGTCCAGGGCCCAGTGACATCTTCCTTAAATTATGGCTGAACTACAGAGCGTGTCTGCGGAGTGGAGATGATTGCCAAGCACTTGAAGGGGTTCTTGAAACTGCTTCCTTCACACGTGCACAGTTGGTTCCTCTGGAGAGTGTGTCTGATCCTTTCAGGAACAAACTCCAGGGCGGTGCATCATTCTTCTCACCCCGCGGGTAACCAAGCATGCAGTCCCCCCTGACCTTGTTACAGCTTCAATTGGCTGCTGCCATACTCACTTTTTCAACTCGTACTCTTGACTTTATAAGTAAATATGTCCTTGGGAGGTGGTGCCCAGCTGGAGGTGGGTCACTGGGCGTGCCTCAGAGAACTAGAGCTCTTTTCCTGGGCTCTGCTCCTGGCCATAAGAAGTGAGCATCTTTGCTGCACTAGGTGTTTTCACCATGATATTCCTGTCTTGGAGATAGTAGGGCATGGACTGAACCTTCTGAAATTGTGAAACAGATTAAACCCTCCTTCTTTAAATTGTGAGTATCAGGTGTTGTATCCCGGTGACAGGAAAGCAAGCCAAAATTCTGCGATTTCTTTCTCAACATCATTGGCCATGACACACAAGTGAGTGAGAAGAGTATCCTACAGGTGAAGTCCAGTAGACAGAAGGCTGTCTAAAGACAAGACACCCACTGTTAGCAGACAGTTTGTTACAAGGCCTCTGGAAGAATGTGGAAGACTGTTCATACTGTTTACACTTGTAGCTCCCTGGGAGATTCTTTGGGGACACACAGGCAAGCAGACAGCAGGCAGTACCTGAGAACCTGCCATGCTGGGTGAGTCCCCCCAAATTCACTCTGTGGAAACAATGTAAAAATTATGTGCTGTGGAATCTGGAGGTGAGGCTTTGGTCAGAAATGAGGATTAGATAGGGTTCTGAGGGTGGACATAGGGTCCATAGGGTCCCTATGATGACCTTTGTGGGTTTGAAAGAAGAGATAGGAGAGCTAGAAGCTCAGGGTTACCTGTCTAGAATTCTACAGGTCCCCCAAAATGAAGCCCCTCACTAGGCACAGCCTCTAGCCTTGGACCTCAGAAATATCAGCCAAATGAAACTTTGTTCATAAATCACCTGGTGTGTATTATTCAGTTATAGCACCAGAAAACAGCTAAGAGCCTGGCCAGGAATTTGGAAGCAATGCCAGCACAGGGCTGTGAAAAACTGTCGTGGCCTAGGACCTCTACACTGTGCACACGGGAAAGACCCAGTTGGGAAAGCAACTGGCCACTCACCTCTGCCTGATCACAAGGCTCTGCATAGTCCAGACCTGCCTCCTTGCATACCCTCTGTGGGAAAGGCTGGAATATATACAGGCTCAATTTGCAGGAAGTTTTGACCAGGTTGTCACAGAGACCCTGTGGGAGGCCAAAGAGTCAGGGATCTAGAATAGCAAGAGCTAGGAGACAAACAGGCAAAGAACTCAGGAGCCACACACCACAGTGAACACAGAGCCCAAACTTTAACTGAAAAGTCTAAACAAACAGGAGCAAGAAAAGGCAAGAACAATCCAGCAACAAAAAAACCCCACAATTGTGAATGAGACATCTGATCTAGAAGTTGTGGCAATAGAACATCAGAGAAGAGAAGCAGGAGGATGCAGGCAGGGTGGCATCCAAACAGACCTGGACAAGCACAACACGGATCACAGGAAGCAGGGGCCAGTGGGCTTAGAGAGAGTCCCTAGGATTCTCCCTCCAGTCCTCGCGGGGCAAAAGTCTTACAGGAGCCAAGAGAACAACTTCTCACCTTGAGGAGAACATCAGTGGTCAGGACAGTGTGCTTCTCATCCAGCATGACAGGGAGTCGGTGCACAGAGTGTTTCATTTATTTAATCTGGTCATTTGTTTATTGCACTCTGTGTATGTGAATTGAGTTGTCACACTGCCCTGCAGATGTGCAGATCTATAGTCAGTTCAAAGTATGAAGAGTTCAGTAGGTGAGATGTTATGCTAGTTAGCTTGACTTAATCGCACACAGTGGACACATATCCTGGCATACTGCATGCAATGAATACACGCAACCATAATTTCTCAATTAAAAACTATACAAATATATTTACTGAAGTTGAGATCTAATTTGCACACCATACCACTCACCCTTTGAGAATATTTGGTTCATTTTTTGCAAATATGAACACAGCCTAAAACTCATGTATAAATATAAAGAGCCTATTATAGCCAAATGATCTAAAAATACTTGAGAAGAGCTATGCAGTACAGTGGTTAGTATGTTCCAGTGTAGCCCTCTTCACTGTTAACCTCAGAATATTGCCTCCATCCTTGGGAGTGATATACTCAATTCCCATTCCTTTCTCTTCTACTCTCTGGCAGTCACCAATCTACCTTTAACTCTGTATTTACATGTTCTGGACATTTATATAAATGGGTCCCCTAACATATGGCTTTTGGTATCTGGCTTTTTTCCCTTAGGATGATATTTCAAGAATTTTTCTTTACACTGTCGCATGTTGGTGCTGTACTTCATTTATTATTATGGCCAAATACTATGCCATTGGGTGGAAACAGTGCATTTTGTCCACATTGTCATTGATTGATACACTTGAGGGTTGTTTCCACTTTTTGGCCATGATGAATAATGCTGCTATGAACATTTATGTAGACATTTCTGTATAAATGTATATTTCCAGTTCCCTTAGGTATATACTTAGGAGTTGGATTTCTGGCTCAAATGTAATTCTGTCTCCATGTTCAGCATTTTGAAGAGCTGCCAAACTGCTTTTCCCAAGTGACAGTATCATTTCCATTCCCACCAGCAATGAATGAGGATTGGAATCTCTTCCTGTCCTTTCTAGTACTTTTTATTTTCTGTCTCTGTTATTATGGTGGCTATCTGAGTTGTGGGAGGCAGTACCTCACTTTGGTTTTGATTTGAAATTCCTTAAATATTAATAATTTTGAGTCCCTTTACTGTACACCTACTCTGGTGAAAGATTTATTAAAATCTTCTGCCCTTTTTTAAGTTGAGCTTTACGAGTTGTGTTCTTTATATATTCTGGGTACAAATCCCTTGTCAGATATATGCCTTGCACATATTTTTTCCACTGTATTGAATTTCCTTGTTTTTGAGGTACATATCTTTTTGATAAAATACAATTTAGTCACTTTCACTTTGGTTTTCTTTGGGTATGATGTGTAAGAAGTCATTGCCTAATCCAAAGCTCTAATTTTTCATACTCATGCTTGCTTACAGGAGAATGGTAGCTTCTGCTTTTACATTCAGGTATTCTTTTCACTTTGAATTAAGTTTTCTATGTGGGATAAGAGTTTATCTTCATTCTTTTCCATCCAATGTCCAGTTGCCCTGACACTCCTTATTGGAAAACAGGTCTTTCCTCATCAATGGTCTTGGCCTTTTTGCACACTAGCAACAAAAGCGAGGGCTCATTTCTGGACTGTTCCATTCCTTGCCATTCTACAGTGCGTAGTTATTGTGGTCTTTGTAGCAAATTTAAGAATGGAGAAGTGAGTTTTGTGTTTCTACTACTTTTTGGGGTCATTTTGGCTATAATGGGTCACATATTTGGACATTAATTCTAGCATAAATCTGTTCATATTTACAAAAAATTCAGCTAATATTTTTGATAGAACAGCCTTTATACTATAAATCAATTCAGTAAATAGTGTTATATAATACACTAAGTTCTCTAATCCATAAGCACAGGATATATTTATATTTAGGTCTTTAATTTCTTTCAGCATGTTTTGAAGTTGCATTAGTGTTTCATATACTTAGTTGAATTTATTCCTAAGTAATATTGTTTATTCTTTTTGATGTTATTATAAGTGAAATTGTGTTCTTAATTTAGACTTTCAGACTTTTCATTGCTAATGTGTACATTGCTAATATGTGATTTTTGTATATTGATCTTATGTCCTGCAACCTTGCTGGACTCATTGATTAGTTTTGGAATTTTTCTGGGCAGATTCTTAGGGATTTTCCATGCGGAAAATTAAACAGGTAAGTCACCTAACAGAGGCAGCCCTGTTGTTCCTTCCTAACACTTATTCCTTCTATTCTGCTACTACCTCCTCCCACTATTCAGAACTGTGCCACAGAAGAATAAGAATGAGAGAACAGACTCTTCTGATGGGTTCCTTACATTAAGGTAAAAGCATTCAGCCCTTTATCATTGCACAGTTGTTTCCTTTTTCAGAAAGTGCACTTCTATTTCTCCTTGGTGGAATGTTTTTAATCATGAAAAAACATTAATTTGATAGTGCAAAAAGAAGAGAAATCCTCAGTTGGAAATTCTATGTCCAGAAAAGCTGTCTTTGTCAATGAAGTTAACAGGTAAAGTAAAACCAAGAGAATTTGCAGTACAATACTAGTGCATGCTGACCTAAGGGAATTCTTCAAACAACAAGTAAATTATAAAATAAAGACTCTGAAAGCATCAGAGAGGAAGAATAAATATGAAAGGAGCAGAAATACAACAGACTAACCTCTTTACATATTTTATAAATTATATTTGATGATTGAAATGAAAATATAACTTCATCTGTTATTTGAGACCCTGGCAGCGAAGTGCAGGAAAGACATGGTCACATGGCGCTATTCACAATAGCCAAGAGGTGGAAACACTGCCGTGCTTCTTGGCTGAGGGAGGCATAGTGTGAGTGAGGTGTGTGTGCAAGGGAATGCCGCACAGTTATGGGGAAGAAGAGCATGCTGTGTCCATGAGAACACAGAAGGCCCTGAGTTATCTGTGTCACATGAAGTAAGCTGGGTCCAGACAACACAGAGCGCATGATCCCACTTGCATGAGCCAAGAGCAGTTGGTGTTGCAGAAACTGAGAGAAGAGTGGTGGCTCCTGAGGCCAGGACAGTGGGGAGGGAGGGATGGTGGAGGCTGGTCAGTTAGAAAGGTACGAGGAGTGCTGGGTGCTGGTGCACAGTATATCTACAGATGATGATGATGTACCATGTACTTTCAAGAGCTGGAAGGAAGGAGTTTTAAAGCTCTCAGCATGAAGAAATGACAAACACTCAAGGAGATCAATATGTTTAACTCAATTTAAATACTGCACAAGTGGGGCATGGTGGTGTATGCCTTTAATTCCAACTCTGGGAGGCTGAGACAGGAGAATCACAAATTTGAGCCTAACATAGTACTTAGTGAGACCCTGGCTCATAATTAAAGAATGATCTGGGGATGTATCTCACTGTAGAAGGCTTCAGGTAAAATCCCCAGCACCACAAAAACAAAAATTTTCAAAATTATACAATATAAAGATGAATCAAAGCTTTGCATTGATTTTCTATATATTTATTTGTTCCAGCATCATCTACTACATATGTTTAAAATTTTTGATTAATACGGGGAAGATGAGACTCCCTGAACAGAAGGGGTTTGGCATCCACATCTTGCCCCAAATCAGTACCAGTAAACTGTTACAGTGACATTGCATATTGGAGCTCCAAGCAGCCACTCTGACACCAGACAGAGGGGTTCATTGAAAAACAGTATAGTGCTGGGCGTGGTGGCTTATGCCTGTAATCCCAGCACTCAGGAGGCAGAGACAGGATTGCTGAGTTCAAGGCTTGCCTGCGCTACATAGTGAGCTCAGCACTAGCCTGAACTACAAAGCGAGACCCTGACTCAAAAAAAACAAAAAACAACAACAACAAAAAGAAAAACACTAAAAATGAAGGGAGACTAAATCGTCACATAACTGCAGGATGGCAAGGACTTTGTCCTAGTTTGGGCCTTGAGCTTCCCCTGGAAGCTTGTGTGTAGGCCTGGCCCCTCCCCCACCAATGGTGCTATTGGGAGGAGGTGAAGCCTGTAGGGGGCACTCCCAGTGGGACGAAGTAAGGTCACTGGGGCGTGGATTTGGCAGGGACCCTGGAACCTGTCTTGTCCCTCTCTCTCCACCTCTTGGTTACTATGAGTCTCTTGCATAAATTTCTGCCTGGATATAGGCCCAGAAGCCACAGGGCCCATTGGCTATAGACTGAAACCTCATGTCCAGCTGGAGGCTGGGGTCTAGCTTGGGGCGTGATGTCAGCCAGGCCATGCCCCCAGCGCAGTTGTAAGTCCTCCCAGGGCTGTCACTCTGGACTTGGCGACAGTCTTTCTGTAGCCCAGCAGTCCTTTCACCATGCCAGGCACCTGCTGGAATACCATCAGGATACCCAAGAGGCTGAGACACAACTCAGTACCCAGAGATGCACCCAGAAGGACCAGATACCAGAGAACACTGCTTGCTCTGTGGGGCGGGCAGAGAGCAAATCCTGGAGACGATTCCTGAGAGAGAGTCCCAGGGGCAGGAGTTTGTCAGGCTTGTCTAGTAATAGTTCCAGGGTGAGTCACGGATCCTCCTTGAGTTTGACTTCCAGGCCTTGCTCTGTGCCCACCCACGAGGCATGGCAGGGTCTGTCCTGGGAAAGACCACACCCCTTGTGTATTCAGTCACACTGTATTCTTACTGACACTTTAAAAAGGCCTAATTTACAGCTGGGACAGGTAGAGGTGGAGTGCTCAGGGATGGTGGTGTGGGTATTGAGGAGGCGCTGACGAGAGGGGGATGGTAGGAAGGCAGATGGATATGGAGTGGGACTTCTTGCTGAGAAAGGGCAGCTCCTGAGTGTCAGGTAGTAGGATGGGAAAGGCTGCTAGGAAAGGGGTTCCCAGGAGCCCCCTGGGCAAAGGGTCACAGCCCAAAGTGCTTGGAAGCTGCCTTCCCTGCCCCAGCATTGTCACAAGGGGCCAGCCAGCTCGGTGTGTTTTCCTACATGTCCCTGTATAAGATTCAAGATGCTAAGTCACCTGAGGACAATGCCCTGCTGCACGTGATGCTGGCCCTCGGGTCTGGGGCAGCCACACCTCATGAGTCTGCACTCCTGGTGGCTGGCTGCTCCAGGGGTGTAGAGACAATGGTGTGACCTGCAGCCTCCAGTCATTTACTGCTGTCTTTGCAGGCTAAGCTTTGGGGCTAAGCGTCTGTGGCCAGGGACTTTACATGGTTCTACAGCCTTCCTAACACAGGCTATGACCCAACGGCAAAGCCATGGAAATCTAGATGCTTCGCTAGCAAAGCCAAACATCTGGAAGATATTCAGAAAGAATGTGACTTTTAATGGGCTCCTTGGGCCTCTCAGGGTGTTTGGCCCATGCAGTCCCACATGTGTAGGGCGACACAGAAGCCACGCTCTGCCAAGAGGAGGGTTATGGTCTCAGCTCCATACTTTTGGGTGATGATGACAGCGCATGTGCTGTCACATGGCAGTCTGCATGGCACTGATAATGGCTCAGGTGTGACAAATGCAGGGCCCCAAGGAGGTCCACATGGAGGTCAGCGGCTTCCAGACAACTCCCCTATCATTCTATCCTAGCACATTTTGTGCTTTCAGTAACTCCAGCTGAGGAGCAGTACTTTGCACAGTTCTGCCTGTGTGACGAGTGCACTCTGGCAAGATATCCTGTCACTCTGGACATGTGTCCTGTGACACCGAAGGTAATCAGGAGTGAGACCATGTAGACCTCATCTCTGGGGACTTTTGGGGAGGTTATCACCTCCAGGCCATGGAGTCATGGGCCCAGCGGAGACCATCTGGTACCCTGGGTGCTCACAAATGTGTGGCCACTGGCTCTGCGCCACTTAAAGAGCGTGAGGGAGGATACAATGCTGTGCATCATATGGGCAGGTGGGAGAGTCCAAAGGAACACAGACTGGAGAGGAAGTGCCTTGCAGTCAGCTCTGCTTTGCCCCTGGATGTCGGGTCCACCCTCAGTTACCCTATGGTAGACGTAGCTGGGATTGTGTGAGACAATCTGTCCCTAAATGCATCTTTCTGTTGATCACAGCTTTTATATCTGCAGCTGGAACAAGTGAGAGGACATTTTAGAACCATGAGATCATGGTGGATGTCATTCCTCCAGGTCTCCTACCCCAGAGACTACCCACGTCAGAACATAGAGACCTCTACCTCAGCCTTTAGGCCGTCTGCGGAGCAGGCCTGCTTATGTGCTGCCTGGGGAGGCTGATGTCTTCCACTCGGCTCCTCACCTCTGCAGACAGTGCGTACTGGGCCATGGACTGAGCGGGGTGGCACATGCCTCGTGCTGCCTTATTAAACCCTGTCTGGAACTTTGAAATGATATGATGGCCCTTGCTTTGTGCTTATAACCTCAGCAGGCAGCTGGACCTAAGTCTCCGTCTTTGTGGCCTAGCCCACTCCAGCCACCATCACCCCGTTTCACAGGGTGTCCTGCTTTTTCCATCAGGACGCAGGTTGGGGGCTCCTGTATACCCCTGCACACTGAAGCTAAGCAGCTTTTCTTATGTCTTCCTCCACCCCAGTGCAAAGCACTGTCTCAGTTACTTTTGTTTTCACTTGGATTAGATCACCCCTTCCCCCATGTCACTCACACAGGATATATATTTGTCTTGCACCCTCCAGACTCACATATTCATTTTACTCACTCAGTCACACAGCTCTCTTACTTTACTTTTTTAGCCTAGGTATAGGTTTCCCTTAAATATCTTGAGTCACCCGTATACCTGGCGTGGGTGTAGTCTGACTGAGTATATTCTCCTGAGTTTGACAGCTTGTCTACCCTCTTTGTGAATCACTTTTATTTTGAACCTGTGCCACAAGCTGTTTGTGAGTCACTTTTGAGCCACTGTCATTGAGGCCTGTCCTTCAAGTTGTTAGAGAGCATCTTCTGCCGTGGCCACCCCCGCATTCCACTTGGGGTTGCGGGTTTCATCTGACTCAACTCACATCAGATCACTGGTTACGTGAGGGAAGTGACCAGGGTTCCCTTCCTTCCTGATGGGGTGGGTTTTCCCTGGGTCCCAAAGCCTTACTGTAGTACTCTAGTGCACTGTTGTTCCAGAATTGTCCAAATCCCAGCAAGCTCTGCTGCACCAGGCCCCTGCCAGGGGGCTTCTGGGCTGTGGAGGGCTGATTCCCTTTGAGCTGAAGACTTACCCATTGGCCCTAGAGGTCTCAGGAATCCCATACCTCAGGGACTCCTGGCCTGCAGGCAAAAGAGACAGTAACTCTATTGTCTCCAAGCCTTTTGTGTTCTCCAGGAATATCATGGGATAAAAGAGACAAGAGAGACTAATGGGAACCAGGAGGATTTATTCAGTGCACCTTGACTCAGTTGGACTCCTGTCCAAAAGATTGAGTGCTGGAAAAGGAAATGTTTTAGCTTTTATGCATTTAGCCAAGGGTGGGGGCTCTTTCTAGTGATGCAGCAAGGAGTGTAGAGAAACAGGACAAGGGCAGTCTTATAATTTAGCCTTGAAGGAAGACAAAGCCATATGAATCTTATGAGAACAAGATGACATAAGCTTATTTTACAGGACATAGTTGCCAATTTTATGTGTACCAAAACAAGGAGATGGAGCTACAGAGGAGAAGGAGGTGAGGTGGAGTGAGGTAAGGGGTTGGGGGTGACTTGAGAGGGAGAGAAAAGCCCAAGGCTGGAAGAATTTGCTTTCCTTCAATCTCAGATCTTCTATTGTATTTGTTCAAAGCAGCAATTACCAATAATCCTTTGTGTTTCTTCTGGAGATTTTTATGCAAATACAAAGGTGGAAGAAATGCCTGTGTCTGTGTCTGTGTGCACCTTTAATCTTTTATGCATGTGGCAGTAAGCCTTTGCAAGTCTTTGTATCTCTTTTTCTTTGCTCCTTGGTGACTTACACTATGCCTTGGAGAAGAAGATGGTGCTTAACCACGACCTGCCCAAGGCCATGGGTCCTGCAGAGCCGGAAGTGGGGGAGCCAGCAGACTGTGCTGCAGCCTGAAGTGTCTCTCAGATGTAGAGTTTAGCTTGATGTGTGGCAGTGGCTGTGCTGCTGGTGTGATGAATGCCCACCTGATATTAATTCCATAAGTGGTTTCCAGGATGGAGGTGGCTGCCACCCAACACTCACACCTGAGAAACATGTAGATGAATCAAATGCACATCGAAATGTCTGTCAAGATGGCCAAGGGGGGTTCGAAGTCAGGTCAGCCAAACTCTGAATAGTAAAAGGACAAAATGAGCCACTTGCTTCCCTTCACTGGAGACTGAGCACTGGGTTTGGGCAGTATATTTATACGACTTCATTTTATCCTGAGTAGATGTGGAGGGTCTCTGTAGCTACTTGACCATGAAAGAGAGAAGCAGTATCTGCAGAATTAGCATCTCAGGGTGTAGAGGCTGCCCAGGGTGGGCCCCAGGTGGGCCCCACCCCCACACTGCAACCTTGTTAAGGGAAGGGACACACACTGCACTGCCAGCCTCAGGGTAGGTTGTATTGACACACACAGGTAAGTTTGGGTGAGGAGTCTCAACCTCTGCTGGGAATACTGAGAACCTTGTTTCTGACATGCTTCTGAGTTCAGCAGGTGTCTTCTCTGCCACCGTCCCAGGGAGGTGACAGAATAAGCTGTCTCACACAGTGACTGGGTGACACAGCATCTATCAGACATCATAGCTGCCTTTTGTGGAAGGACGTGTGTCTCAGGGTTCTGTGGGGTTCCCCAGGGCACTATTTGGGAAGTACTACTCCATCAGGATAGGTCACCTGGGTCTTCCTGAGCCTGTGCCTGTGGCTCTGGTGGCAGGGAATGGTCTAATACAACAGTTGGTACCTTGCTGCAGCTTGAGATTGACTGGGCTTAGTGCTCCTGGATATAGGGAGGGTAGCTGTGCACTTCAGGAGAATCAGGAAACAGTGTGAGTTGGCAGTGAGAGGGAACACGGCACCAGTGTCTGCTGAGTGAGCTGCTGCCTGCGGGGCCCAAGGGGGAATGTGGCTCCTGTGGGTGCCTCGAGCCACATGCCCTGGCTTTGGGGGACCATCTGCATAGAACATAAGATGAGCTACATCTCATAGTGTCTGTAGATGTTGTAACGGAAGCATAATGGTCAGTACGCTGGAGCTGACTGTCCTGTCAGTCTTCTGTGACCCCCCACTTCTAGATGAGGACAAGTCTACCCAGTCGAGGGGAAGCAGGAGGAGAGGGAGGCCATGGTGGCCACCTCTGTACACTGACATCCCAGACAGCCAGGCTCTCCAGCCTCCTGTCTATGTCTTCTCTGCCCAGGTGTGTGGGAAAGAGGTGTCCTACTCACCTGCTGACCCTGCCCAGGAAAGAAAAGGAGAGGCCCTGGCTCAGGGTGTGATGATGTGATGGGCAGATGATAACTTGGCAGGCAGGGTAGCTGGGAGGCAGTAGGATGTCATGGAGCTGGGTCCCCAGTACCCCCAGGCCTCTGTCCACCACCCCCACCTCCCAGGGCCAGCATGACCCAGTCTCCATGGGGACTTGTGTCCTGGGCCTGCTCGAATTTCTACTGGGCTGTGTAAGAGCCAAGAATATGCACTCTGGCCTCACAGCCCTCATGCAACCAATGATTACCTTAAAGCTGTGCGGGACAGATCAGGGGCATCCTCTCTCACCTGCTTCTGCTAAGTGTGGGTATCGGGAAACAGTCCCAGACTTCTGATCATTCCAGGGCCTATCTGAGCCTGAGAAAGAGCCATGGTCCTAAAGGGTTTATATTTCGGGGCTCAGAGAGCCCCCATGACAGGGTCTGAGGGGATCTATGAAAGGGCCTTAGAATGGACTCTGAACTGCTCATGGTGACTTATGGTGTTCCGGACCACAGATGCCATAAACCAAGATATGGAAGGCAGAGGCAGAGGAGAGAAACAGTCATTAGAGCAGCTTAGCAGCAGCTATGGTCGACTGTGTCCCCAGTGCCCAGTCGGTGCACCTCTGTTAGCTGGTGTCCCCACCCTGCTGTCCCCATCCTGGTCCGTACTACAGGCAGGCGGCAGAGTGGCCTCCTGCAGGGGATTTTAGGGTTCCCTCATGGGGAGCGTGGTTGTGGGTGAGCAGCTCTGAAGCCTCCCCTGGACCCTGAGGACCCTGCTGTGTCTCTCTTGGCTATGATGGCAGGGAACTGACATGGGAGAAAGTGACTGGACTTTGAGGCAAGGCCTTGTGGGGGTCTGCTCTAGGGCTTCTGTGGTGACCTGTGGGAGGTACAGCTCAGCAGTGTACGACGGGTGTGCTGGTGATGGCAGGAGCACTTGGTGTCATGTCCCAGAGAGAAGATGTGGCCATAGGCTGAAGATCCGTGTGGGAGAGTGTTACAGAGGATCCACCGTCTCCATGGTCCACTCAGGGAGAAAGAATCAGCCTAGTGGCCTAAATTACCACCTGCGGTTTCCGAAGATCCTGTGCATTGACCAGTGTTCCTTCCAGCTTGTGCTGGCCAGGACACAGGCACAGCCAACACCACCTAAGCCCCCAGGATTGTGAGAGGGAACCCTTGGGCCTTGTGGGGACCAGGCTGCCCGTGGGCAGGTTTCAGGAGGGGAGCAGCAAGTCCAGAGAAATTAAATGCAAGGTCACCATTAGTGACATCTTTGGATGATCAGAGCAGGTGACCC
The DNA here is from genome assembly GCA_004025085.1 of Thryonomys swinderianus. Lineage (NCBI taxonomy): Eukaryota > Metazoa > Chordata > Mammalia > Rodentia > Thryonomyidae > Thryonomys > Thryonomys swinderianus. The sequence continues at coordinate 37,997 of PVIC010003462.1, read as the reverse complement.
AGGCACCAGGGCAGTGCTGGGGGATGCAAGAGAGGGTCCCAGCAGAGCTCTGCGCTTCTGGCCCGAGATAGCTTTCCTGGCCTGTTGTCAGCTCTGCCCCGGGCAGCAGTCAGAACCCGGAGCACACAGCAGAGCTGCTCCTCAGAATGGGGCCAGCCCCACGCGGGATGATCTGCAGGATATTTTGCTCTGGGTAGAGCAGGCTCTGTGATCTTGTCTGAGATCAGCAGTGCGCAGATGACAGAATTTTCACTTAACCCACTTAATCGCATTTTTGCATCTTTATTCTCATGCTAAAATGTAGTCACTTCAGTAAAATCACTCCTTTGTCCTATTGTGTGGCCCTCGAGTGTGTTCTCAGAACAGTGATCCCATAACTATCATCTCTGGCTACATGCTTACTGAAAACATTTGCACTTTTCCAATCTTACTGGTAAACAATGTTCAAGAGGGCAGGCCTTTGCCTGTTGCCACCCCCTCCAATCTGTCCCATGTTTCTTTTTTTCTTTCTCGTTTTGAGACAGGGTCTCGCTTTGTGGTTCAGGCTGGCTCTGAGCTCACTATGTAGTCCAGGCAAGCCTTGAACTCAGCAATCCTCCTGTCTCTGCCTCCCTAGTGCTGGGATTATAGGCATGAGCCACCACGCCTGGTACTGTGGTATGTGGTATTGATTGCTGGTGGGCATGAGTCTCCACGCCCAGCATTGTATGTGGTTACCAGGGATGGAACTCAGGACCTCGCGCTTGCGAGGCAGGCGCCGGAACCACTGAACTAACCCTCCGGCCCACTGCCCCCATATTTTTGCTACAGGATGTTCTGTTTAAGCCCTATAACTGTTTGTGCTGCACTTCTTTCAAAGTAAACTTCTGCTAACTCTGCCCACTGGCCTTCTGTGAGCATGCTTAGACACAGGTGGACTCACCCCCTACCCTGCAGATCTCTATATAAGGCTACTTGCCTTGCTGTTGGGGGTAACTTCAGAGCACAAACTCCTTTCAATGTGCCTGTGTAATAAAGAATCCCTGTGTCTCTCCAAATGCCTCTAAGGCTTCTATCCCTGTGACCCTTGGTTCTAACACTGGGTTGTCCCACCTTGTTGTGACATTGTGGCATTTCCACTATACATTTACATCACAAACTAGTGCAATTAGGTGCTGTTCTGGCTGCAAGGTTTTGTAGATATTGCATAATACACATTTAATTATATTCTAATTATTGAAAAGAACTATGAAATTAATCCACCAAAAGAAAGTGTATTGAAGAAGTCCAGTTCTATCCTTTTTCCCTCAACCATGCCTTCTTTCTCACCAAAATGGAATCTTCTATTGTTCTTCTTTTGTTTTGCTTGAGTCTTTTTTTTTTTAGTCTTCCTTTTTAATGTGGTAAAGTATACATATACCCTAAGATTTACTGTTTAACTACGTTGGACTGTGCATTAGCCCTATTCACCACTTCCATTCCCTCAGCTTGTCACTATCTTGCGAAGAAACTGCGTATCCATTAAATAGGATCCCCAGCCCCCTTCTTCCTGCCCTGGTAACTGTGTTCTACTTTGTGTCTCTGAGAATTTGGCTGCTGGGGCTTCCTGGACTGGTGGAGCCCTGGAGTCCTGTGGGTTTCCCAGGTTGCAGGCACATAGCCCTGCACATGTTCCTCTTTGAGTCTGCAATGTGGCCCAGTACACGCAGGTACCGCATTTAGGTCACTCATGGTCTGTTGTGAATACTGGAATAATTACCACGTCTGGTACTGTGAATAGTAGATCTTTCATTTAAGATCATTGGGAGGTCACATGTAGATAAAAGAAACAATACAGAGGAATCCTGTATACCCTCCCTTCAGGTTCTGCCAAAGGTAACAAGATGCAAAACATAACCAGGATGCAGTAAAGCCTAACACGCCCAATACTGCTGGAATGTACAACATGACACTGTACGCAAACTACAGTGTAATAGGTTAGACTAGCCGTGGAGAGCCTTTAGACTTTTCAATGATACATACAGCCCACTGTGGCACACACATTATAGGTCTGACACACTGAGGTTAGACGGTCACAGCCAGACACTGACATAGGTAGCCTCAAATAAGGAGCCCCTGTCACCAGCAGCAACCTTCATGCTGTCCTTTTATACCTTCTCAAGCCCTAGATTTCACTGTCCTCTAGGCCTAGAATCATCCCCTCAGGAGCGTGAGTTGTAGTGTGACAGGTTCACAGCAGTAACTTGCTGGGATAGGCCTATTTCATCTGGTCTCATCCTCCTGGGATCAACCCTAGTGGTTACACTCATGATTAGTTGTTTGCTTGTTACTGCTGTGCAGTGTCCCACTGTGTGGGTGTAACTCTGTTTCACCTTCATCCCTGAAGGGTGCTTGGGCTGCTGGAGTATTGCTATGACCAGAGGTGCTGTGAGAAAACCCATACGTGTGTTTTGCAAGCACGGGAGCCTCCACTGGTCTGGGAAAAATGTTAAAGGCACTACTCGTGGATTGTATGTTAAGCTGCATGTTTAATTTCCTAAGAAGGTGCCAGACCGCTGTGCAGCACGGCCTCGCCACTGACAGTCCCGAGAGCAGGGTCTGATCTTCAGTTCTCTGCAATAAGTTTTGTCATTGTTCTCCTGTCCATGCTGATAGCTTGTTGATACTCACCGTGGTTATAATTCGCAGATACTTTGCAGCTAGTGTTGGTAAGTAAGTACCTTTCCAGTTGCCTATTCTTCTGTCCAATTATCCTCTCTAGTTAAACGTGCCTATCTTCTGCCTATTTTCTAATTAGATTGGTGTCTCCTCTTCCTGCTGAACTTTCCAAGTCCAACATTAGCACTGGGTCAGATTTGTGCTTTGCATACTCATTTTTCCAGGCTTTAGCCTGGAGCAAAGTTTTCCTGTACCACAAAGTTTCACTTATTAATTTTTATTTTCTAAATTGTGCTTTTGATGTCAGCTGTTTATTAGTAGATTCTGGAAAATTTTTTACCTTATACTTTTTTTTTGTTGAACAAGGATTGAATTTAGGACCTAGCACTTGCAGGAAAAATTAAGTTTTCTCCTGATTTGTGCTGTATTTCCATTGCTGTTTTTTACCGTTTGTTTACTTCCCTGAGAGCAGTGGGGGTGGATATCGAAATACATTTGCATACATGTAAGGAATAGCTGGAGCCCAGCAAAAATCTCAGAATTGTATAATTTTAAATTCTTGAAAATCACTTGAGATAAAACTGAATAATCTCTTTTTATTGGTCCCTGTGTGCAGTATATAATGATTACATTTCATGTGTGGAAGTGACAAATCGATGTAGCTCTTAACTTCTTTCACCCTCCCCATCTCTTCACATCTGACATTTAAGTCCATTTCCGGTTCACTTTTGTGTAAGGTGCGAGGGTTGGGCTCAGGCTTTATTTCTTTAGGTCCTGTACCTTTTGGTGTCAACAGGTACTAACAAGTCCCTTGGTACTTCCTGCCCCAAATCCCTTCTGTGCCTTCCTCTAGAGGAAGAACATCTGTGGTGGTATTTGTGGGCTGCCTGCCCCGCTGCGCTGATTCCTGCTGAGCCCATAGGATCTCTTAGCTACATAAACCCTAAACATAGACTAGGTTTTTCTCATTCTGTTCTTTTTCAAAATTATTTCAGCTCTTACAGTTCTGTTACCATCCCAAACTATAGAATAGATGTCCTTACATTTGAAGTTCTTGCTGGGGTTTGACAGGAATGGTATTAGACCCACACATCAGGTGTGAAGACTGACATTTTTACTTCCTCCTCTTCAGAACACTCAGCGCTGTGCTGGACAGCGTGGCTGGTAGAATATTCCTGTCTTGTCTTCCTGCTCATGGTAGAGCAGTCTGTCCTACCCTCTATGAGATGCTGGCTGCGAGGGTTTTGTAAATCACCTTTATCATGCTGGGAAAGTTCTCCTATATTCCTAGTTTATTGAGAACGTTTGCATGAACAGATGTTATATATTTTCCAATAATCTTTCGCATAAATAGACGGGATGTGGTTATGTGATTTTTCTTTTCTGCCTTGTTGAGATGGTGGGTTGCGCTGACTGATTTTCCTGTGAGCATTTGTGTGTGTCCTGGCCTTGTTCTTGGATGAGCATAACACACACAGCTTTGGGCCTGTCTGTCCACACTGCAGACCAAGAGCCCATGGGAACCATGTAGAGCTCATGCTGTGTCTCTATTGCTTAGATGACCCCAGCATGCTGCTGAGTGAGGCTGCTGCCTCAGGTATTAATGGCAGCCGCGTGTGCTAATCATCCCCTCCTGCCAAAAGCGCCATCGTGGGCGGCCTGACCTGATACCCGGTTCTCGCAGCCTCTGGGATGGGTTGGCATGCTACTCCCCTGGCTGCCTCTGCAGAGCAGCTCTTGGGTGCTCATGACTAACACACTGATGTGTGTGCTTCAGCCTTAATAAAACTCCAACCCTACTTGCACCGCTGACCTGTTTCTGGTGAAGCCTAGACCAAACTCAGTGAGCCCTGCTGAGTGCGGGTTTACATCTCTGTTATCTGACAGCTGTCATCATCCTGTGCTCATTAAGTTCTGGGCACTGTGTTCATTGTTTTATTGATTTCACAACCCTGTGAGGTCATTACTGAAACTCGTTTACAGACGCTGCTTTAGAAGGATGGAGAGATCTTAAGTGCATAGGGGGCACAATATGGGTGCAAGATCTGATTTGTCTGATGGAGAAATGCCTGCTTTCTCTCTCTCTTTTTTTTTTTTTTGTCTTCAGTCTGAAAAAGAAATAAGAAATAGCACTTTCTACCTCTCGGAATGCTTCAAGGAGCAAGTGCAGCAATAGCTATGAAAACATTGTTGAGCATGACTTGCAAAGTCCATGCTTGATTGGCTTACTTTTCTGGGAGCAGGTTGGGGTCCCCAATATCCACCCTCATCCCGACATCCAGGAACTTCCCTCTTCTCATGTCACAGACCCCTATCATGGAGTTGTGACGTCAGCTTCCGAAGAGGCACCACCCTGGGCCATCTCTGGCCAACTGATGATGGAGCAATGGACAGAGCACTGGAGACCCCTCCTGTGCAACCCATGCCTTCCAAGGGGTCTTGTGGTGAAGCTCAGGGTGCTTCAGGGAAGGAGAGGGCAGGATCGAAGGGGCAGCGCAGGAAGCAGAAGGATGGGAACTGAGTTCTCAGTCTCGAGCCGCAGTCATGACTCACCAAGCCGATTCCTACCCACTCTCCCTGACCCAGACGACAGCCGGGGAAAGATCGCTGCTCCCAGAGATAAGGTCAGGCCGCTGGAGACAGCTTAACCTAGGACCCATTCCCCAAGAAACCGGAATGCAGGGTTGTGCACCAGATGTCATTTCAAGTGAAGAAATAATAAACATGATGGTTTAAGCGAGTTGCAGAGGAATAAATAGGCAAAAGGTTCATCTCAATTAGAACAGTCTGTTATTGTTTCTGTGGCTCAGATGGCTCTTCATTTTTCACATGTTAAAGCGAAGCCCACGCAGGATGGGTTTGGCACCGGCCCTTGGCCCCGCCCTGCAAACGCCCTGCAGATGGCCGGTGAGTAAGACCAGGGCTTGCACAGCCGTTTTATGAGTTCAGCCTCCCCCTCCTCCACTCCTCTCCTGCCAAGAGGATTATTTTTGTGTTTGTTGCTGTTGAGAGGAAGCAACATGAGCAACCTGATACTATTCTTCTTTCTGAGTGCTGACTCCGAGTCACCACCTCCCCATGTCATAGACTGTGGCCCTGAGGGGTGACAGGTGACTGGGCAGCAGCTGGGTGGGCCCATCTGTAGTGCCAGGTCCTCAGGCATCAGTGCCCACAGTGCCCAGGTTAATCTCTCAGGTCTCAGTTTCGATAGAGCAGAGGACCGTAGTGGGCTGTCCTGGGTGGCTCCAAGTGGCTGGCACAGTGTCACGTGTAACTTTAGACACAGGCACTGATGCCCTGCCAAGAGCAGGACAGAGGTGTGGGCAGCGCTGGAGGGGTCTGATCACAGTGGCCCCTCTTGAAGGCCTGCAAAGGAAAGCCATGTGGGATCCAGTGGGCAGACACAGATCAGGCAGCAGCCGGCTGGCCACTGGCCAGGCCTAGATTCACAGGACCAGTGAGGCCCAGCACTATACCCAGACTTTGTGGGAGGCAGGAACGTAGGGACCGTCTCCCAGGAACTGGGCTTCACACCCTCACTACTGCAGGAAGGATAGTGGTGCTGAAGCTCCCTCTGCCCTCTGCCAGGCCACCTGGCTCTGTGGGTCCTTGCTTCTCCAGCTTCTGCTGGCTCACTCAGGGCAGGACTATCACTGGCTCCTGGAGGGCTGCTGGAAGGAAGCTGAAATGCCATATTTAAGCTATGAGGATCCTTCCAAATGTCAAGGCCAGCTATTTTCAGAGTACCCGCAACAAGTGTTAGTGAGTATCCTTGTATAGGAGATATCCTGGCACGTGCTACGTTGTGAGACTCACCAGCAGGGTGCTGAACGTGCCCAGTGCCTGCCATACAGTCTCTTGGCCACCCCTACTGCAGATGTGGGAAGAAAAGTCCTTTTCCATGATCCCAGGGGACATCTGCATGCACTGGCCAGTTGTGACAGTGACAGTGCACAAGACAGCAGAACTTTGGGCAGGCAGAGTCTGGGGTGCACAGGATCTGTGGGCCTCTGTGTGGCTCAATGGGCTGGCGTGCTGAGCCCGACCTCGGGAGTTATGCAAGATATCCTAAAAATGTGGCACCTGTTAAAGTTTCAAACCCTGGATTACAGTAACAGATACACTGCCACGAGTTCCCCTCGGAATCCTCTCCTCACTTCCAACACACTCATCCCATCCTTCTCGCCACTTTCTGAAGCAGCTCTGGGGTCCTCTTTCCGGAGTGTTTCCAGTTGTGCTGTTGTAACTGCCTTGATGTCCTGATTTGATTCAAAATGTTTCTTTTTCATGGTCATTTTGACTTTGGGGAAAAGCTGGAAGTCTTGTGGTGCCAGACCCAGTGAGTAAGGAGGCTGGGCATGCGGCATCCCGTGTTGAGGAGCCGCCTTTCTGTTGTAAGGTGCAGGGCATTTACCACAGTTTTGATCCTGTCTCATAAAGACACTCAGGAAAGAGCCCTCCAGAGCTGGTCCAGAAAGGGGCAAGCAGGAGGAGGATTTTGAGGGGATTCATGGCGACATGACTTTTACTATATAACTCTTCCAATTCAAATATTCTTTGTGCGGTTGGATCCCCTTTGTATCTTATTCAGGTTTTTGTCCTATAGAAGCAGAAGTCTGGTGCCCAGTGTCATATCAGGCAGAGGTGGGACACTGGAATGCATACTCAGGACAGGGTTCCCTCAGGCTTGTCCACTGTTGGACACTATAACCTGATGGGCCCTTGGCGGACTGTCCATCCCAGGCTCTGGGGTGGACACTGGACCTGGAAATCCCAGCCCAGCCTCTGTGGAGCTCCATTCCCGTGGCCCTTGGGAGTTTGCTGCCCCTGGGTTTTGTGACTTGGTTGCTGCCATGCGGTCATATGCGTACCTCTGAGCGTGCATGCAAGGTATAGCAGGTGTAGGGGCAAGCTCAGGCTTGGACCCCTGGGGCTAAGGAGCTGCGCCAGGCTGTCTGAGGCCAGAAGTGCTTCCTTCCCTCCCTGATGGGCTTTACCACCTGCCTCTTACAGCCATGCTGGGCCACACCTGGGGCTGTGGCTCCCCGGAATCCTGATGAGATCCCTGTACCCTGCACCCTCTTCTCTAAAGGACAGGACAGATTTCCAGGTGTCTGCTTTGTCAAGGAGATGAGTGGATTGGACTTTCAGGTGTGTCCTGGGGGGCCGTGGAGGAAGCATCAGAGGACAGAGGATGGGCAGGGCCAGGTTAGGAGGACACTTTGCTCAGCAGAGAAGAGACTATGGGACAGTCAATAATGTTCAGAACCATCCTGAATAATGTTTAAACCCCACCCTAGTGGATCTCATTTGACACCTTTCTTTCTGTAAAAATATATTTTTTGGCAATAATCATGTGATTATTAGTGAAACTCATGATTTTTTTTTACTTTATTTTATTTTTATGCAGAAATAGGATTTTGAGGCCTGGGCCTTCTTACTGAACACATCCCCAACCCCTTCCTTTATTATTTATTTTGAGACAGGGTCTCACTACATCACAAAGTTGCTCAAATTGGGCTTATGATCCTCCTGCCTCAGACTTCCAGAGCGCTAAGATTATAGGCATGTACCACCATACTGGCTTGATTTTAGTATTCAAACAATTAACTATTAAAAAATAATACATTTTCATTTAAAACATATTTTTCAAAATCAGTAGACTATGTATGAATGACCTAAAATTGGCACTTTCCAACCAAAAATATTAAACCTCAAACTGGCTACTTTTGTTCCCTTGTTCACAGCTCACAGCAAGCCCTCCAGGAGGGTGGACAGCTTGCCAGGGGCCCATAGGTAGAAGGGGCCAACGCTGAACAAGCCCAAGAGAGCACTGCATTGGGTCTGCATTACAGTGTCCCAGGCACTGCCTTTGGGACTTGGGTTTGGAATAGATACAGACACCCCACAGGCTCAATTTTGAACCCCTTTGCTTCTCCTTTTCTGTCACACTGTCATTCTGAATATCTACCTGAGCTGTAAACTGAGAAGGGACTGACATGGAGGGGCTGGAGGCCCCAGGGGAGCTGCTGGTTCCAGACTGACTTGATGTCATGCAGTGGTTGTTAAATGCATATAACATTGCTGTCCTCAAGCCTATACGTGTGGTAGTAAAATCAACTGTGGGAACTTAGACTAATAAATTTGGACTAGTAAAATGAAGACCAGTAAATTTAGACTAGTAAAATGTGTCTATGATTGATGAGAAGAATTACTGATGACTGAGTTGATTTCATCTTCCTGAAGTTGAATCCTCTGCTGGCCGGCTCAGGGTGACTGCTCCCCCTACTGGCTGGGCCGCCTCAGCGTGGGGAAAGGGAGAGCTGCAGAGGGCTGATTCCATGCTCCCAGTGTGCTGAATAGGATTTTGTAAGGGTGGTGGGATGTAGCCCTCTTGGGGAGTTTCACCACTTGACTTTGGTGAGACAGGGTGACAACAGAGCACAGGGGATAGACACTTTCATGATGTGCCCAGGACTGTATGGACCATGGGACTCCAAGAAGGTAAGATAGCTGATGCTTTATACCATTAAAAGGGCTGAGACCTGTTCAGATGACCCAAACAGCCACTTCTCAGGGGAGAAAGGCAGACAGCCAACAAACACATGGGCATGATTCGCCATCAGGAAAGTACAAATCAGAACTACAATAGATACCATTACATGCAAACTGTAATGGCTACTATCCATAAAAAATCCAAAATAATGAATGCTGGCGGGGAAGTGGAGACAAAGCAGCTATTAAACACTGCTGGCGTGGTGTGAATTAGTACAGCTGATGTGGAGAGCAATGTGGAGGTTCCTCAGACACTGAAAGAAGAGTGCCCACAGAACCTGGCTCCTCCCACTGGTGTGCAGGGGGAGGAGTCAGCACCGAGGGAGCCACGTGTGTCTGCCGTGGCGCTGGTCTTACAGCTCACACAAAGGCAGCACATAGGTGCTGCGCACAAGTTAGTAGATGAAAGAAATGCGGTCTGTGTTCCCCGTGACAAAGATGAAGGAAATCCTTTGATGGCAGGACAGTGGACAGAACTGGGGACAATGTGTTGTGGTGTAATCCACTCCCAGAAAGGTAAGTTCTGCACATTCTTTCTCCTATGTGAAAGTTAAAAAGAAAGGTTGATGTGAGGTGGCCCCGCGGTGAATAGAAGCTGAGAACAGGGGTGTGCATCAGATCAGTGTGCCCATGTGTGTACACAGAGACATGACCCTGAGACGCACTAACGCATGTGGTTGTATGTGTTAGAAATGACTTCTTTTGTGAAGAGGGCACACTCTGGGCTCCTGGGGAGCTAGAGGTGGGGGACTATAGGAGGATGAACTGAACAAATCTATGGTCATAGATATGGCTCCTCAGTGCCAGCCTTCCAAGGTCATGATGTCCTGGGTGACTGCTGTGGGGCAAATGATCCTGCAAGCTTGCCTTCACCAAAATAAGGGGCTGCCTCAGCTGTGCCCCTGCTCAGACCAGTGTCCCCTCCAGAACTGTCCCAGAACAGTATCCAGGGCTGCTCCAGGTTGTGGCTGCTGTGCAGTGTGGAGGCCACTTGGGAGGAGTGTCTCAGCCTCCCATGCTTGGTCATTGCCGTGTGTGAAAGCAGGTGGCTGAAAGGACCCTGACCACTCCCCGGGCTGGCCGTGTGCTTTTCAACTCAAGTTGGAGATGGTGCCTGAAAGCAAGGGCAGCAGTGTTGCTGGGCTCTCAAGATGCCTGTCTGTCCCAGCAGTGTGCTGCGAGGGTGACTAGGAGATGAGGTCAGGGCTGAGCTAGGCAGTGTCTCTTCCTGTGTTGTGCTCCAGGCTCATCCTACCCCAGAACACATCCGGGCTTGCCATCTGCAGGCTGAGTATGCAAAGTTCATCTCCATCCAACCCACAGCTGGCAGCATAAGTACAATGGCTCCATGAAGCCTGAAGTCAGTCCCCTGGACACAACTCTGAGGTCCTGACTGAAACTCACAAGTTCTTGCACTGCTGCAGGAGCCACACAGGAGCTGGGAATGTTCTCATTTCATTCTTGTGAGCACCAGCGTCTGTCATGTGACTGTTTCCCCTGACCTCCTGACTCCCCTGCTCTGGGTTTGAACTTGTGGTTCAGGACACTGCTCAGTGCCCCACACCAAGAAGACATGGAAACAATGATGCTGTGTAGGGGTGGCACCTCCAGCACAGAGGTCATGCCTCAGAATAGTGCCATCTCCAGGCAGTCAGTCCACCAGGCTTTTCAGAGAGTGGGTAATTTCAGGACAGGGTGGGAAATGTTTCCCCCGGTCTGGATCATCTGGGAGGCTGGGAAAGCATGCTTGCAGAGGAGAGAGCACTGGACACTGGGTGAAATCAGGGGCAGCTGAAGCATGGTAGGGTCCCAATTTTCCTGGGACCCAGGAAGACCTGCAGAAAGGAAGGAGCCACCCAGATAGGGAGTCCTCAGAAAGCGGGAAGAGTTGGATCCATCCTAGTAGGGCGTGGGGTGCACAACTGCTGTGTGTGACGGGTGCAGGTGACCCCGAGTCTCAGGGCCTCACCAACTGAGCTATATGGTGTTTTCCCCAAGAACCCACAGCCATTTGCTCCCACAGCCTCCCTGAGTTGAGCTTCTAGTGTCTGCAGATGTGCTATTCTTCTGGAATGTGGCTCCATGGCTTTTTAAACCATCTTTTTGGTGTTCTATCCAAGTGGAGCTCAAGGCCCCTTGTCTGATTGTGTCCCTTCAGGTGCCCAGTCCTGTGCAGCACGATCTCCCAGGCCAGTGGCCCACAGGTGTAGTGCTGGCTGGTGGCAGTGCAAGGATCAGTGACCCCACACAGAAGCCAGATGAGGGAGCTGAGGGCACCAGGCTTCTGCCCCATGTATTGCAAGTCTTGCTGCCTAAACAGGGGTCCGACATGGGGCCTGGAGGCTCTCTTTTCCCAGGTGAGGAAATCATTTCATTTTTGCTTTAGGTTTTTAGAAAGCAGCCCTGCATTTAATTTTGTTTAATTCTGCCAAATATTTATAGGGCTAAAAATGTATAAAATAGGGTATATTTAGAGAAACATAGCATCTAACTTTTTCCTATGCTTTCTTTCCTTTCCCATAGGTCACAACTTAAACGTGATTATATTTCATCCTGTTTGTTGTTAATTCTAATAAATACATATATGTCTGTATGTACACATTTATATTCATACTGTGGCTGTGTTTATGCCTAATTATAAATACTGGAGCTCATTCACATAGCAGTGTATACTTTTTATAGTTGTATAGTATTCTGTTGTGAGGATGTCTACTGGTTTTCTAACTGTCTTGATCCTTCTAGATGTTTGAGTCATATCTAGCCTTCCCTGTTACAAACAGGAGGGTGATAGAGGCCTCTGTATGCTGTTGTGCACCATGGGAGGTGACCCCTCAGGGTGGGGCTCCTGGGTCAAGTGACAGCGCACATATACTTGTGCTAAATATCCCTAAGTTCCCTCTGCAAGGGTGTGTAGCATTCTACATTCTCATGCTGACTCCATCTGCACAGAGGGAATGAAGAGTTTAAGCTGTAGGACTTTAGTCTCACAGTCTTGGACTCAGAAGTGAGGCCAGGGTCATGGTGCAGGCAGGTCCATTCCTGGCGAGGGCACCCTTTTTGCTTCCTGCTACCACTTCCTGGTGAGGAGGGACAGGACCAGACCTCTCTGGGCTCCATTTTCAATACCTGCAGACCTCCTTACCTTGGCCCTTCCTCTTCCAGTGAGGGTCAGGGCTCAGTGCATGGACTCTGTGTGGCAAGGAGGACCCAGACCCACAGATCAGGGTGATGGGTAGCCAGCTTGTCCCTCTCTTTCCAGGCAGGAAGTCTTTGTCTATAGGGAACAGGGGAAAGGGATGTAACTAGAACCTTTGGAGTAAGTTATAGTCTCTTGTGAGTCCAATAGCACAAGGTAAAATAATTAATAAATAAGCAGAAATGAGACTTAGAGAAGAAGCTGAGCTTGGGCCTGATCCATGCTATTCTGGGTAGTAAAGATGGCAGACCCGAGTTTGCCACACCTTTCATTCCATACATCCAGGGCAAGCAGTGTTGCAGGTCACTCAGAGGGCAGTAGTGCATCAGGAATAACAAATGTTACAGGTCAACAGGTCACTCAGCAGCATGTTCTTACATTGAGAATAATGCAGAATTATGTAGATGAAGGTCCTGATGTAGTTCTTCCCTGGAGCATCACAGCACATGGAACCTTTGGAGTCTTTGTTGTTCCCAGAGGTCAGGGTAAAGAGCCAAGTCCTCAGGTCCAGATATGTCATAGCTGGTCTTCAGGCAGGAAAGCTCAGCCTAGTCATAGTCCCAATTGTCCAATTAATTTTCCCAAATAGGCTTGCTCCTGACACTTGTCTGCTTGGAAGTTCTGCTCCTCCCAACTGACCTTCGTTCTTGTTTCTCTTTGGGGTTGAAGAGTTACATGGATTGCTTTCCTGTGAACTGTCCTGGTTAGATCTTTGCTCCTCAAGTTCTTCTTTTTGTTTTAGAAGCTCTTCCTGAATTAAGGCCAGTAAGCCTTTGAGATATAGGTTGTATTTTTCAGTTTGGCTTTTGTCTTCCTACTTACTTTATGGTGCTGTTCCCTATTCTGGGAAAGTTTTATGTGATCAGATCCATTAATCTTGCTGTTGACTGCTTCTGGATTTTAAATTTTGCCCAGTTAGAAATGTTTCTCCATGTCAGAGTCATGAAAGGATCAATCCTTCTCATTATCTGATCCTGACTGCTTCCTGTAAGGGTCCATCCCAGCACGCTTGGTCATTATGTGTCCCACCAGCCTGGGGCTCCAGCTCCCTCTTCCAGCCCCACCTTCACTCAGCACTCCATGCATCCACTTGGCCTTGGGCCTTGGGCTGTTGCTATCACACATCCCACCCTGTTTTGCTTACCACTTATTTTTTTTCTCCTCCTGAAGACAGGGTTCTGGTTTGTATCTTTGAATCTCTGGTGCTTTGTCCTACTTCTAATTTATGGTAGGTGTTCAATAAATAATTTTAAATGCATGGATAAACAAATGTTGGTTACTTATTTGCTGCAAAGCACTGATAGCTGGAAAGTGCTCTATAAATGCCACTCTAATCACTGTGCATTGCTACCCCTGCTCCTGCCAGGAATGGGACAGTGACCCTGAACCTGGAGCACTCAACCCTCAGTACTCGTGCCTAAGTACCCCGATGCAGAAGGAGGCCCCTGAGCCAGGCGACATTGCCAAGCCCTAAAACTCCTGTGATTCTGGGCTCCCGGCCATGCAATCCAGAAAATACCTTTCAGCTCACGTCGAGGAAAGGGGTGGCTTGGCTTCCATATGCGCCCGTGACACGTTTTTCTTAGGAGTTGGAATGTAACAAAGTCTGTTCCGGGAACCTCTGGTGTGGACAAGGACAGCTATGCTTGCCTCTCTGTCACAGGTGCCTTGTCCATCCTCAGCACCAAGGGCATCTGCTCTGAGCCCAGCCCACTCGGGCAGCAGCGGAGCAGCTGAGCCCCAGGCACCATTCCTGGCATCCACAGAGCACAGATTCCTTTGCAAATCACTGAATCTGGCATCCTGGCTCGTGAGCTAAGGGAAAAGGCGAACTTTGACAACTTGAGCTCGCAGGCTTGTTCCCCTATGCTTTGGGGCATGAGAGTGAACACTGTGAGCCAACCCAGCTCGGAGCCTCTGCCCAGAGAAGAGGGGCAGGGCCCATTCCCAGAGGGCCCTGCTTCACCCGTGGGTGGGGAGCTGCCCACCTCCCTGTCTGTCCACCTGAGAGGGCCCTAAGCTCAAGACCTGCAGTTTCCAGGAAGAAGGTGTTGAACATCCTGCCTGTGTCACTGGGTGGATGAGTACTCTTGGCTGCTGCATGGGGCCTCTGCTTTGGAGCTAGGAATAGCAGGCAGATAGACCTGAGGGGGGTGGTCAGAGCTTCTGGAACTCCATAGAAACCACCTGTAGAGCTTTTAAATCCTCCCATGCCTAGGCTCTGCATGTGACCACTTAACCCCTAAACCTCTGGTGGTAGCCGAGCTCTCAATGGGGTAAGCTCACTGTGGCAGCTGACTTTGGAACTTATGGACTAAGGCTAAACTGAGAGAGTCTAAGGGAGGCTGCACCGCTGTTGGGAGGTAAAGGGCAGGCTGGGCTGTGGCTGCTGGCGTTCAGGGTGAGAGGGCCCCAAAGACAGGCGGGAGTTGGGGAAAGGGGAGTGCAGCCCAGGGAACCAGAGTGGGAGTCTGTGGGAAAAGGGGAGGACAATGGGTGGGAGGGAGCATTTGGGGAGGAAGACACCTCCACTATGAACCCTAAGCGTAAGACATGTGCTCCGGAGAGAACAACCAGAGAGCAGGTGCTGAGAGAAGAGGAGCCTGGCTGGGAGAAGGCACGGGAGTAGATCCAATGGTAACAGAGGCGACCATAACCCCCATGAGGCACCACACTCCTCTTTCCACTGACATCAGAGCCTCAGTTCACGTGGCATCTGCTTCTGGGAGGAGGTAATGTTCCACCAGGTCCAGAAGCTCTGAGTGAACCCATGCCAGCAGTTCACTACTTCTTAATTAAATATCTTCTCTGGAGCTAACTGGATCCACACACAAGTGTAAGACGTATTCCCACAGCAGGAACATCATGCCCAACAGTATAATGTCAACGTTAGGACAAGGACGCAATGCATGGGTCTCTTAGGATTTCTCGCTTTACTCTGTGTACACACCTAGCTCCAGCTTCATTGTCATTCACAGTCCCCAGGCCTAATTTGAATCCAGTTGCCAGTTTCCGACAGCCAGGAACAAGGCTGCTGTGAGCATCCTCATGAGGTACCTGAGAGTACAGTGGGCTGACACAAGCACACAGTGGGCACCTGGGCACACGTGCAGCTTGTTTCTCTAAGCAAATGCCCAAGCATGCAGCTCAGCATGGCAGGGAACTCGTGAGTTCAGCCCTAAACAGCAGCCCCCTCCCAGCCACACAGGAGCCAGGCACCCCTCTGCCCTCCCTGGCAGGGTTTTCCCTCACCTCCATGATGCCTGCGTGGTGTCTCACTTTGACTGTGGTCAATGTTGCTTTGGTGGGACCAGCACTGGGGTGAATGCTATCTCATGGGTACCCCTGCCGCTTGCTTGGAGATAGGGGTGTTTGTAAGTTTGCTCCCCTCCAGTGACATTGCCCTGTCCCTTAGAGATGTGGGTCCTTTCCAGTTGCAGAAGCAGGCACTGTCAGAGATGTGACCTGCAAGTGTGTCTCCCCCACACTTGCCCCTTCTGTATCCCTGCAGACATCCAGGCACTCAGTGGATCGAGTGTGGGGCAGGAGCCTGGCTGGGTCCAGCAGTCAGGTCACCCACTCCCACACTCCTAGTGAAGGTAACCTCAGCCTCAGGAGCTGTCATGGAACCACACAAAAGGAGGTATGAAGTGTCCCTGCAGGGAACCACAGGTACAGACCCGTCTCCTAATGCAGCCAACTGTGTAGTCTGAGCAGCAGGAGCCCAAGATGGCCGTGGCAGGGCCAAGGTTGCTGCGCTGCCTCACTCAGCACCTCCCTGTGCTCACTGCCCAGGCCAAGTGAGCCTCTGCCCCTTGGCCACCTGGTGTATCCTCCAACCTGCCCTGTCCCCATATCCCCTTGGGTCCTTGAGTTGCTTCTTTACCTGAGGTGACCTTCTCCCCTCTGTCGGATAATCCTCCTTTTCATGATCATTGACCTGGCCAGGCCTCCTCTAACCACTGGCCAAAAACTCCCTTTCTGGGCACGGGACCCTCAGTGTTGCTCTCACCTGGACGTCCATGCTATGCAGACGCTTGTCGCTGAGGCCAGTGGGCTCCTCATTAGAGCAGAAGCCAATGCCTTGTGGGTCTGGAGCTCTGCTCAGAGAGTCAGTGCACAGGTGTGGGAGTGAGAGAAACATGGACCCCTACACCTCAGGAGTGGTGCGTGGGGTGCCAGGCAGCATGTTTCCTGCCACCACAGACTTAGATCTCTGCAGAACCACCTGGGACACCTCTTGAGGCCTGAACTCCTGA
Organism: Thryonomys swinderianus; assembly: GCA_004025085.1. Lineage (NCBI taxonomy): Eukaryota > Metazoa > Chordata > Mammalia > Rodentia > Thryonomyidae > Thryonomys > Thryonomys swinderianus. The sequence goes on along the minus strand of PVIC010003462.1, from coordinate 21,350 downwards.
AGAGATGAGGGTCTGCTTCCTTCTCTCGCTTGGGAACACTGGAGTGTCCACTTGAATCTGCTATAGGAAAACAGGTGGCCGGGCCACCCAGTGTTCCTCCTGCCCTGTAGACAGCGAGGGAGGTACAGTGACTTCCTGGAGGCTGGGTCAGCAGATATTGAGGCCACATATTGTCTTGGTGTCTGTGGAGAGGTGCAGGGTTATATAATGACCCTTTCTATGGTCTGTAGTGATGTGTGCGGGTTTTGACCTGGGTTCAAATCAGGACAGAAAAGCAAGATGGTGTGGCTACAAGCACACAGTAGGCAACAGAGAGGTCCTTGCAAAGGGCCAGCTCCACTCGTAGGGTCATCCTCCCTGGTGTGAGACCAGAGCGGGCTGCATGGCCCAAGTCCAGTCATGTATCCTCTCTGAGGTTAGATGTGTTTTTTTCTTGTGAGTAGGGAGTGGAGCTTCACTTACCACCATGTGAATCCTGCCCTGCTCCTCTGGGATTGTGAAACCAATTGTCCTGGAAGCAGAAGACCTCACAGACATGGCTCGGAGGGTGGATTCTGGGTGTGCACTTTCTTAGAAAGGGCCCAGCTGTTTGGACAGAGTGAGGTTCAGCCTAAACTGCCCTTTGCACACAACCTTAAAAAAGAAGAAAAGCGCAAGCTTCTCTCAGCAAGGGGGTGGCAGAAGTATGAAAAAGCAAAGAAAGATGAAGATCCCGTGTGCCAGCTCCTCTTTGAGAACTACGTGGCCCGCCAGCCCTGTCAGCTCTAAACGCAGACCCAGGATTTCTGGGCTTCCCAGGTCTGAGGCCGAGTCCCCAGCCAATACCTATGGGTTTGTCCATCTGCTGTAGGCCACAGTGTTTTTCTGCAATGTGAGTATGGGGGCTGTGTAGGAGAAATGACTCCACAGCAGGGTGACTCAGGGCCCCGGGGACAGTGTGGGGACCCTGGCCTGTGACTTCACAGAGGGTAAGGGTGGTGGGTCTCAACTGAGGACCTCAGAGCTGGTGAGCCAGGAGCAGCGAGGGATTGTGGGGACCTCGGGGTGAGGAGGCCTGGCTGAGAGGAGCTCAGACACCCCTGGAAGGCAGTGGAGGAGGAGGCTGAGCAGATCTGGATGTGGGTGGGAGTCTGTGGGGGAGACACCCCTATCCTAGCTGGGCAGCACAGCTGCACCCAGGCGTACAGGCAGCTGCTGGAGTGTGAGCAGACTCCAGAGGCGTTTTCAGGAAACAGAAGTGTGGAAGGTGCTGAGAATACTTGACCTCTGTGAGCTTTGGTTACATGGATGGGCCCCAAGACAGCCCTTGCCGGTCCCCAAAGCCTGTGGCTCCAGCGTGGCCTCTGCACATGAGCTGCAGTATCATGGTGGCCTGTGAGCTCTGGCCCACTCTGCTGTGGCCAGGGAGGAGGGAGCCAGTCTGGCATGAGGGGCTGGGTGCCCTGCCTGGGGTGCCCAAGGTTGCCCCCCAGGGGGTCGGCTTCAAGTGTCCTTTCTAGCCCTCCTGGGTAGAAGCAGATTCTGATGCTCTGCAATGGCAGGGAAGCAGGTGCTCAGCCTGCATGGCTTGCTGGCATTTCCAGTAGCCATGTCTCAAATCACCGGCCGAGAAAGATGTGGGCACAGAGAGAGCAGTGGTGACAGTAACTATTGAAGTAGGTGTCAGATGGCGACATCTGGTGACCCAGAGTGCACCCCAGAGGCTGCCTGCCCAGCCCTCCCCACAGTGGGGTGGGTGTGGGGGCTCTGAGTGCTGCTGCAATAAGCTGACCCTGCGGCAGGAAAGGGAAGACCTCCGCCACCAGCCTGCCTTGCTCAGAGGCCAGCGGGCCACAGAAGGAGGCGCCGAGCTTTGTTGCCTCAATAGGGAGTGGAGTGTGTGACTGGCAGTGAGGGACAGTGGCACAGGGAGGTCCATGACCCTGCAGGGAGCCTGGACCTCTCTACAGGCTTCTGTCATTGCTCACAGATGCCCACAGCCAATATTGCTGAAGGGAGGCCCAGCCCTGACTTCTCTGTCAACAACACAGAGGTTGGAAGCTCTGAAGCCCCACCCCACGGGGGGAAGGAGCTCCCAGAGGAAAGGGAGGACTGGGCTCTCACCCAGGAGGCGTACAGGCCTCAGGAGTTAGTGTGAGCTTCAACGCCAAACAGGCTGCATTCAATTAAAAAGGAAGAAAATGGAAGGGAGTCATCAGTTTTCTGGATGCAGTTTTAAAACCACACCCAGACCTCAGGCAGTGGTCCCAGGTGTCCTGACTGTCCTTCTGCTAATGGCAGGAGAGGAAGGGACTCCTCCACCCTGTGGATTTCTCCCCATGGAATGCTTCTTACAGATAAGCACAAGCCCTGAACTCCGAGCCCGAGCCCACGGCATTCCAGTGGTTTAACGGCCAGCTCCTGGGGGCAGGGTGAGCAAAATGTGGCTGGAGAAGGTGGACCCTTGGGATTCACAGAGGCCCAGGATGGAGCGAGTGCCAGTCCTTCCCCTGTCCTGTCTCTTCTCCAGTTCAGCCTTTTGCTGGGCTGGGGTGGTCACTAGACTGATTGGGGACCCTGGTGTTTATTTTGGTTCCTGCACTCCAATTAGAATGCCATCTGCTGTCCCTTTCTCCCAGCTGCCTGTGAATATGTTTCACTATCACACAGCCTTCCTTGCACTAATATTTCACTGGGCAGTGCGCAGCTAAGCTAATTTGGGACCAACTCCAGAAGTGTGGCTCCAGCCTCGCTGTTCATTATTGGAAAGACACTGACAGCTCTAACGAGTGTCTGGCGTGCATATCCTTCCATAGAAACAAGGACTCCAGGTGCTGCTTGCTGAGTCCCCATGAAGGATTAGTGGGGACCCTCCAAAGGAGAGAAAGACCCCGTGAAGGCTGGACCTGCACACAGCAGTGGGTGTGCCTCCTTGGGGGTTGAACCTGCTCCGGCAGAAGCACCATTTCCGCCAGGTCTTCTGCACCCCAGGACATTTATTTTTTATTTTTTTTTAAATTGAATTCTTTATTGGTACAATTTATATACATCTCAAAATCACATATAACATTGGGGAATTTGTACCAGTATATGACACAAGTTAATTCTCATTTTTACCCATATCCCTACCCACCCACACCTCCTCCCCCACTTTATACATGCTCTTTTATTTTCTTTCTGTATCATATTTATTCCTTCCCCAGGACATTTATTTCTCCTGCACACAGAACTGGAGGTAGCTGGGGTGGAAGGGTAAATAAAAGCAGCCCCTGTGTTCAGAGAGGAGCAAGGAGCTGAGAGTACTGGTTGTGGCAAGAGGTGGCTGCCCTAAGCTCAGAGGACAGAAGAAAATGATCAGATGACACAGGCCCGAGAAGAAGCAGCTGGAAGGTCAGCCTGCAGGAGACTGAGACGGGCTCTGTGTGCATGCAGGATGGAGGAGGGGAGAGCTGGGGTGGAGCCAGGGACCTGTCACTCACAGCTCAGAGCGGCAGACTGTTTGTTTTTAAACTTGGATTAATGCTCTACTATTTATTTGTAGTTCCTCCCCAGAGAGTAAGATCTAACTCTGTCGACCCTTCCAGGCGCCAAGGGTCACCAGCAGGAGCCTGGGTGCTCTGGGAGACTCCTACAGCCTGGCCAGCCTTCTCAGAGCCAGACCACAGGCCGGGAGAGCTGCTTGAGGTCAACTCATGTGGAGGGCCACCTCGTCTGCAGCAGAGGCACACTGTAGCCTCCCCTGGAGGGACAGGCGAGAGGTGACAGGGACGAGGCAGGATGGCTCATCCCCAGCACCCCATGCTCAGTGCTCTTTCTTGTGGGGGGACCTGGCTTGCTGGAGTTGCCTGGCTGCTGGAAGGTGCAGCCCGATCCCCAGTCACTGTCCAATCCTAGAGGATTTGCAGCAGAGGCAGTGCCATCTTCCAGGTACCCGCTTAATCTGAGTTGGCATAGAAACACTACTGTATTTCTGAGACAAGTCAAGCAGGAATCTATTTTGTTATAAATAAATCAAGTAACATAAGAATACAAAGTCCTTTTTGCCTCCCATAGCCCGTGTGTGTGTGTGTGTGTGTGTGTGTTGCTAAGGATAGAACCCAGGGCAACCTGTGTGCTGGGCAAACATTGCATCACTAAGCCATGTCCCAGCTCAGTATCCACCTGAAGTGTTACTGTCCCAGGTATTGCACAGTCTCCCAGGAAGGGGCTGCTGAACTCAATGGTCATGGTTCAGAAATCCATCTCGCTCCTTGAGAACGGCAGAGAGGAGGCCTGGTGGCACACCTGCCTGTAGCACCTCTCCCCTCACCCAGGCTGCCGTCACCACTCTCTCCTCGCCGTGGAAGCTCTTGCACACACATATGAAGGCACAGCTGCACGTGTACACATGCTGGCCTCCCAGGAGGGCCCTGGGATTGGTGGCAGATGTGCACAAGCATTGGGGACAGATGAGCTGGGATGGCTGCCCATTTCCCACACCTCCTCACATGTGGCTTCTGCCTCAGCGCCAGCCATCTTGACTCTGTGGTCCTGCCACATCAGCCTGTCTGGTGTCTGAGGGAGTCCTGGACTCTGACTGCAGCTGGGCTTTCTCCCTGGCTCCCTGTGTTTCTCCTGGAGTGCACAGGGTGCTGCCAGAAGTGCCCTTGGACAGGAGAGAGGGAGATCAGGACAGAGCACATGGGCCTGTTTATCAACTGCCTTGTTGCTGCTGCCCTGCCCGTGGGCATGGATCGGACTTCAGTGCTCTCTAGAGAGTCTCAGCAGGATTTGGGAGGTGCAGCGTGGAGAACTGGAGGGTGGCAGGTGAGCAGGGTAACTGGATTACCAGGAAGAGGAAGCGAGTGCTTTCTATGAACACCTCCTTCCGTCTGCTTCAGGCATGAAGAGCCAGAGGTGTTGAACAACTGGACACAGTGTCACTATTAGTTTCCACTGCACACCGAGCCAGGGCAATTGTTATAGTAAGCGCCTACGTGCTTGACATTTCATGCATCACCCTGGGAGACTGTCACCTCATCAGGCACTTTAGGACCAATGTGTCTGGGCAACTCTTCATTCTCTGGCCTTCCCTTATTTGCCTCCCTCACTGTGCCAGCCAGGCATTCTGTGAAATGTTTCATCCTTCGTGTTCATCCCCTCTGCCATTGTTACCCTTGCACAGAAAAGTGTTTATTCTTAACTGCTAAGATTATAAATATGGTATGATATCATTTCTCTCTAAAGTGTTATTTATTATAGTGCAAATGGAAACAGAGTAAGATTCTAGCAGGGGTGCAGTTAAGCACTTTGGCCTTAGCCATGTATTTATCTCTGCTTTTCTCCTTTGCTGAGGAGTTTGTGTTTATATTGATGCCGCAGGGCACTGACGTAAAGGGTACAGCACAGTTGAGTCACATGTACATCCAGGTCTCTACTTCCTAGAACAAAACAAAGGATGCCTGTGGTCCCACACAATCTTCTTGGGATGTCCCAGTCCATACACATTTTTCACAGGCAAGACTCCAATGTCACTATAACTCACTAGCTGTGTCTGCTGTTGACGCCGTGTGACAGAATCACATGTGGGAAACCGGCACCCAGCTCCACATGCCGGCATAAAACTCCATGACAACCATTCCCAGGTTGAGCTGTTGTGTCTACAAAGCTGCTATGGATATTCTTGTGTGAGTCTTTTAATTGATAAGTACAATATTTTCTCTTGAGCTATCTACTTTCTACTTGTCTTACTGTGCATCTCCCATAAACAGCATATACTTTGGTCTTGTGTTTTCCCACCCCAATGCTTCGATCAGTTACATTTAATGTTATCATCTACATAACGGGGATTTGGTCTTTCCTCGAAGGATGTGTTTTAATTATTGTTCCTTTGCTTTTGACATTATTTTCTTCTTTTAGATTAATCAAGTTTTAAAACTTTTACAATTTAATACAATTTTATTTTTTGTGGTATGGGGGACTGAACTCAGGAACTTACTCTTACAAGGCAGGTGGCTGAGCCACTGAGCTAAATCCCTGGCCTTAATCAAGTTTATTTTTTTAAACTTAGTATTTTAGCTCTATTAATAGCTCATTAACTACATATTAGTAGTTTTATTCTTTTAGTGAATATCATGAAAATGTCAATATTCATCCTGAATTACAATCTGCTTTGATACAGTTATTATGTAAAAATTAATGCACAGTTTTACAGTTTTTGTTTCCCTTATGATTTCTTATGCTACTCTTGTCATGTATTTTACCTCACAAATTTTGTTTTTTTCGTTTGTTTTTTGAGAGAGGGTCTCGGTATGCAGTTCAGCCTGCCCTTGAACTCACTGCGTTGCCCGGGCAGGCCTTGAACTCTTGGTGATCCTCCTATCTCAGCCTCCTGAGTGCTGAGTGCACCTAGCATATTTCACAAATGCTTTGAAACCCACAAGATATTTCTCTATTTACCATTATCTTAAATAGCCAATATTCTTTCATACTTATGTGTACTTACTTTTTACATTGCTATTCATTTTAGCAGCTTCTATCTGGGGTTATTTTCTTTCAGAATAAAGAATTTCTTTCAATATTTCGCCAAGTACAGATTTCATGTGTAAAACATTTTCCCAGGTTTTATTCATATAAAAATAGCTTTATCTACCTTTCATCTTGTAACATATTTTCATTGAGCATAAACTTCTTGCTTAGTGGCACCCCCCACTACAGTCTTTCAAAGATGTTGTTCCACTGTTTTATAACTTCCATGATTCCTTGCAAAGTCAGTGAAACATCTCAGCATTGGTTTTTCATGTGATTTCCTCTCTAGGTGAAGAGTATCTCCTTTCAATGGCCTGTTTTCTCCTGAAGTTGGAGCTTGATTTGCCTGCTTATTCTCTTCTTTTCTTTTTTGAACCTGCCTAAACTTGTTTGATGTCCTGAATCTATAGTTTGCTACCTTGAATAAGGTTTTGAAAATTCTGTACCAAGATCTTTTTTTTCTCCCTTTCTTCCAAATTCCAGTGTTTCAGTGTTGAATTTCTTGGAACTCACACTTTGTCTTCTTCTCTGTCTAGTCTGCTCTTATATGAGGACCCAATGAATCCTCAAGCTAAGATACTGTGCTTTGAATTTCTATCATGTCAGATAGTTCAATAATTTTTAAAGCTCTCCATTTCTCTCAACTCTATCCATCTTTCATTTTTCTTATATACTTATAACAGCTATTTTACAATCCATGTCTTTAACTCCTACATCTCATTGATGACTGGATCTTCTTCTGTTATTTGATTTTGTAGGCATATCAGTCATATTTTATCCTATACATTTGTCTCCTTTAAAATACTAAAGAATTTATAGAAAATAATTTTTTTTTTCTTTTTGAGACAGGGTCTTGCGTTGTAGTTCAGGCTGGCCCTGAGCTCACTATGGTGCCCAGGCAAGCCACCGCGAACTCAGCAATACTCCTGTTTCTGCCTCCTAAGTGTTGGGATTACAGGCGTGAGCCACCACGTCCGGCATTGTGGTATGCGGTGTTGATTGTTGGTGGGCGTGTCTCCACGCCCAGCATTATATGTGGTTACCGGGGATCGAACTCAGGTTCTTGCGCTTGCAAGGCAGGCACCGGAACCACTGAGCTAACCCTCCAATAGAAAATAATTTTAAGACCAAAATTTACATTGCTTTCCCCATAACATCTATTCTTTCTTTTGTTAGACAGATAATGAGAAGGATGGATAACTGCAATCTGGTTAGAAATTGAGGCACATTGGTTTCTTGATGAAGTCCTTGGGGTTTTCTGTGTGCAGGATGGAATATGACCTCTGGTGATAAGCACAATGTATGTTTTCCACCATGGTATCTTTTGTTCCTCTTGGGTAATTGGCAAGTTTTGTGTCTTAGTAAGATATAGAATAAAAGTGATGAGAGCAGTCATCATTTCCTAATGCTGATATCACAGGGAAACTTTTGGTCTTTAGAACTAAGAATAATATTTTCAGCTAGGGGTGGTGGCAGACAGCTATAATTCAAGCACACTGGGAAGATGAGGCAGGAAGACTTCAAGTTCAACCTTTGCCTGGGCAACTTAGCAAGATCCTGTCTCAGAATAAATAACTAAATAACTAAATAAAGATCTAGAGGGCATAACTCTGTGCAAAAGTTTTGGGTCAAATCCCAAGTACACACACACACACACACACACACACACACACACACACACACAAGAGAGAGAGAGAGAGAGAGAGAGAGAGAGAGAGAGAGAGAGAGAGAGAGAGAGAGAGAAATAATATTTTCTTTCAATTTTTTTCATAGATACTTTTTTCCAGGTTGGGAAAGCTTTCTTCCATACCAGGTTGTTTTGTTCACAAATGAGAGTTGAATATTGCCAAATGCTTTTCTATCTGTTTCTGTTGGGAGAGACCTGTAGGTTTCTGCTTCCATCTTCCTCATAGTGTTCATATTGACTTTGAATGTTGTGTCTATTTTGCCTTCTTGACCAATCCTCCTTAATCATGGTGTGTAATCTTGCATGTATTCTTGCTTTTTGTTTGCTAATATCTTTCAGAAGTTTTGTAGTTTGATCATGAGGGAGTTGGTATGTTGATCTATAATACTGTTTTCCTGTAATATCTTGTGATGTTCCTCTCCCTTCTGGACTCCTGTCTTTCAGGCAGAGTCTAGGGTGTAGCTATGACATTCTCAGTTTGCTTCTCCCAGCACAGAACCTGTGCTTCAGAACAGGCTGGGGTTTGGTATCAGCTTGACAAAAGCTTGTAGGAGGCATTGGATGGTGTTCCCTTCTTGTCTCTTTCACGCAGTGAAACATCATTTCTTCTTTAAATGACACTGGTGCCAGCCCAATATGGATAGCGCAGTCCTCAACTCTGTCTTTATTGGTTGTCTGTGTACATATAGGTCCATCTGCTGCCCAGTGTGATGCCTCGGAGCTTGTTCTTGTGGAGTTGGGCAAACTGGCACTTGGGGATGAGGAGACCAGCTGAGGTTCTCCTTTCTGCTCCCCCTCCTATTCAACTTTTGTAAGCACCACACTGGCTTTCACAAGTCACAGGCTTACTTCTCTATTTATTGTTTTCACCAATGCTATATGAATGACTCAATTATTTTGGACCTCTTTCCAGCAGTAATTTTGAGGTGTCTTGTGACTTGGGCTTCCTCTTACCTGACCCTCTCCTGTGTTTCATGATGATTGGCTGGGGCCCGCCTCAGTTTGTTCCCCTATGGAGCTGATAGTCCCCACTTAGCTCCCTCATTCAAGTGCTTTGAGGAAAGCTGAGCTCTCCAGTCTGGTATGTCTTCTCTGTCCCCTCACCCAGAACAGATCTCTGCTTTGGTGCTTGGAACAGGCAGACACAGGGTTTTTGGGGAACAGGATTCCAAATTTTCAGGCAGGGCTTGGCTATAGTTATGACCTTCTCAGTCTGCCTCTCTAAGTGTGGAACCTGTGCTTTAGGCTAAGGTGGAGTCTCCCTTCCAGGGGTGGGGTGTGATGTAGGTAAACTGGAAATAGTTTCACCTTTTGCAGATGAGGAGGCAGTGAGAGAAGAAACTGAAGAAACACTCCAGTCCAGCTGTCTACTAGCATTCAGCCTGCGGATGCCTCCCCAGCAGGCCCCAGTTTGCTGGTTGTTGTGGAACACAGGGTACTGTCACCCTGTGGAAGGCTGTGGGGCTTGGACAGTGAATTGTGCCCATTGTGTCTAGTCTTTGTCCCAGCCACCACCCATGATGATAAGAGACATGGCTGCTGGGCTCACACCTGGGTTATGAAGAAGTGAGAGGAGGAGAGTCTTTGCAGTATGTATGGACCTAGGAAATTATAAAGGAAAGGGTGTATTTTCACTGTAAAAGTGTCTTGGTTCTGGAAATGATGACATGGTCCTGTGATTAAGTCCTGTAGGATACATCGTTTCTGATGTCCTTACAAGCAGATGCGACAGGTCCAAACCCAGCTCCACAGATTCACAGATTCCCCTCCTGGTGTAATTTTTACCCAGTGCTCATCAGTCCCATGTCAAAGCCATTCTACAAGTCTCCTGAGAAGTGTCTGGAAGAGAACTCAGTTTCCTGTGGCTGAAACTCAAAGCACTGATGGCCCACAGACCAAAGAATGTTCCACAATGCAGCAGCCTTCACAGGACAAGCTCAGGAACTTCTTAGTTTGTGTTTTGGCAAAGAATGAGATTTTATGTGGTGTTGATATGCAGTTTAGTGGTGGACCTCTTGCCCAGCACAAACAAAAAATGGATCATGAGCTGGGCGTGGTGGCTCACGCCTGTAATCTCAGCACTTGGGAGGCAGAGGCAGGAGGACTGCTGAGTTTGAGGCTTACTTGGGGTACATAGTGAGCTCAGGGCCAGCCTGAATTACAAAGCAAGACCCTGCCTCAAAAAAAAAAAAAAAGGATCATGAAGCTACAGGTATCTGTGTTCAAGGAGGGAATTTATGTGTGGCTCTAAGAAATAGGAGCAGAGAACCTGGCTGCTACAGTGTGACTCCTGAGTGTCATGCACACAAGATCAGGCTCCAGGCTGTCCCTGGAAGACAGATCTACAGACTCAGAAGACAGCGTGCATAGTGGACTCAGGGGCAGTGCCAGGACCGTGCATGGGACAAACACTGCTGCTGGAGGATATGTGGTGCCAATGCCTACCACCCCCTTGTGCTGACTTCCATGGGAGAAAGCTTCCCACAGGGCCCCTGGGAACCATGGGGCAGAATTCTCTGGAAGAGACTTTTCTGGAGAGATAGATGCAAAGGGGAGAGTGAGGAGATGGCATCGATTCAATAGTCCTTTAGTCTAGGACTCAGGGGTTTTGAGAGAGAAGGGATTTGGGGAAGAAATGGAAATTGAGGGCATAGGTGCCTTCCAAAGACATGATTTTAAACATGGCAGAGATCGGTGAATCTGTAATTTGGTTTCATTAAGCATTTTTGTAGAAAGAGAATTGTGCAGATTAAGTTTCATGCATTTAGAAATGTTTGGATTATTGTTCTTTGACTCTGAACCATTTCTTGGCAATGAGGAGCCCCAGTTTGAGCTGCCTGCCTGTGGTTTTGGACCATGCAACTGTACAGAGTCCTGCAAGGAGAGAGTTAGCCTGGTGCTTGCAAGCTGGTACTGTGCACTGCATATGAAGGATAAAAATATGATAAATATGGAGTTAATTAGCCAGTACATTTCACAGAGCGAAATGACCTTTTAGGATCAGGTGATATCTGGAAAGCAACGGATGAGCTGGCAGTGAGCTCTCAGGAGGTAGCAGGGATGAGGGAACAGCAGGTAAGAATGCCGGGACGGGGGGGTGGGGGAGGGCTGACCCATTTGGAAATGCATAAATCCTTCTCTGTTCTCAAAGGCAGTGTTTTAAGTTAAAAGTGAAATCATCACATGGAAATTATTTTTCATGTGGTGGCCTTTAATACCAGATAATATCAAATTTTTGTGAAACTTCCAAGTACAGGAGAAGTAAACAAAATACTAGGAACTAATTTCCTTGGATTCAAAAGTACAGTTTTTTTCTACAAAAACGTGCAGAGATCCAGGGGTGGGAGTGTAAGCTGTAACCCCTGCACTCTCGGAGGCTGAGGCAGGAGGACTGAAAGTTTGAAAATAGCCTGGGAAAGTCAGTAATTTAGGGAGACCTTGTCGCAAAATGAAAATATAAAAAGGAGCCGAGGATGTAGCTCAGAGGGAGGCCCCTGGGTTCAATCTCCAGTATCAAAGCCAAGCAAATACGGACAAACAAACAAAAGAGAAAACAATAAAAAATAACAGAGAACATGCACATCAACGCATAAAATATCTGACTGAACTCCACCTTCATGTGGAGTCACTGCAGTGGAGTGACAGAGTGAGTAGCCCCTCCTGCTTTCCTTGACGCATGTGGAAGACAAGCAGACACTCATCCTGGGGACTGGTCCAAAGTTCACAGGGGAGCTGGGAGGAGATGAGGCCTGAGAACACAGTTTCACCTGCCTTTCCTCCATCCTAGCAGAACCCTGGGGGCGCAGGTGAGCTGAGGGAATCCCTGCCCATGGCAGGTGATGCTGCTGGGCCCTCTGTCTGGTTGGGGTGAGGCACTGGACAGAAATCCAAAGGCAGGTGAGAAATGGACATCTTAGCAAGGAAGATACAATTAGAGATGCTACTATTATTATCACCATCATCATTGTCGTCGTCATCGTTATTTGACTGATAGTTCTGTAAAGCTTTACATTCCTTTCCTACCTGATGTAAATACAACTGCGCAAAGACATAAATCAGTGTAAAGATATAATATACAACAATAACATGGAAAGAGAGGACAGGGAGGTGTATGACAGAGATTTCATGGAATCAAGTTAGGTTGGTAATAACCTGAAGTAGAATGCTATCAGTTAAGGGTATTAAAAGTCATGCATATGGCAACAAAAAATTAAATGCCCACCAGTCCTACACAAAGTGAGATAGAACCCAGCAACCTGTTTACCACAGAGCCAACGACAAAAAACCGAGGCAGGAGAGACTGAAAACCTAGACAAGGGCCAGCACACTAAGGCCAGCTCTTCCTCGCTAGCAAAGGAGGGTGAATAGAGTGTCCAACCCAAAGAGAGGTTAGCAGGTTTTCAAAAAGTGAAACAAATATGTGCTGTCCATAAAAACTCACTTTCAACCCAAAGACACAAGCAGGTCTGAGTGAAATGCTGGGAACTGTTAGCTCACATAAATAGCAAACTGAGAGCTGGCAGCTATCCCAGGGTCAGCAAAAGTAGATGTTAAGGCCAAAAACATTGCAAGAGGCAAACATTATATATTGACAAAGGAGTGGATTTACAAAGATGTAAAAAACCATAGACGTAAAATGCCAGAGCTCCCAAATATGTGAGGCTAACACGAAAGGAACCGACGAAGCAATGTCTGTGCAACAGGAACAGGACATGTCAGCACCCCCACTTTCCATACCAGATGGGAGAGAAGGTCAGGAACTAAAGGAAAGATGCATCTGACTGTAGAGACCATTTAGCACTATAGGCTCACAGAGAGCCCTCTGCTAGATTACATGGAAACAGGCCTTTTTTCCCCTTAAATACACAGGGAACTTTCTCCTTGATGGATCATATGTTAGGCTGCAAACAAGACTTAATAAATTTTAAAACACTGAAATCATACAAAGTATTTTCTCCAACCACAATGGAATGAAGCTAAAAATCAATAACAGAAGGAAAACTGGAAAAGTCACAAATATGTAGAAATTAAACAACACACTATTAAATGGCCTATAGGCCAAAGAAGGTATCACAAAGGAAATTAGAAAATATTTAAAAACAAATAAAAATAAAAACACAACATGCCAAAACTTATGGGACACCATAAAGTCAGTGCTCAGAGGGATGTCTATAGTTGTATGTGTCTGTTTTAAAAGAGAGCAGGGCTGGGAATGTAGCTCAGTGGCAGAACACATGGCTAACAGGCGCAAAGAAGGAAGAAAGGAAGAAAAGGAGGAAGGAAGGAAAAATGGAAAGCAAGACAAACTAGTATCCTAATTCTATATCTTGAAGAACAACAACAAAAAAGAAACTAAACCCAAATCTAATAAAAAGATGGCAAAATAAAAAATAGAATGGATAAGTAAATGAGATAACATAAGCGAGTTAATTCTTAGTTGTGTGGACATAATATACCTGACACATCCAATTTAAAGAGAGAGATGTTCAAGTTAGCTCACTTAGGGGGACACAATGCTCAGTCCATAGTCAGCTGGCTCTAAGGGAAGAGCATGGGACAGAAGGGTGTGGTGGAGCAAAGCTGCTTAGCTTGAGGCAGTCTGGGAACAGAGCAGGGGACAGGGTTAGCGAGGAAGGGTGAGGGCCCAGAGCACTGTTCCATGGCCTGCCCAGACACACCTAGGAGTGTCCAATACTCACTTCAGCGTTTCTTTGTCCAATGAAACTGACATAGTGGGATCAAAGGTCACAGCAGATGAAATGGAGAAACTTCTGGAAACATAAAATTACTTGTCCTAACCCACAGAGAAACAGAAAATCAGAGGAGATGTTAACTACTAAAGACATTAGTTTCCAAACCCACTAGAAAAGAAAAGTCTAGGAGCAGATGGCTTCCCTGGTGAGTTCTACCAAATATTTTCTATAGAATTAAAATCAATTTTTCTCATAGGATTTCCAAAAGTAGAACAGGGTGGAATATTTATTAAGTCATTTTATGTGACCAGTTTTACTCAGATTACAAAGCCAGGTAGGCTCTGTAGTAAAAGTAAAGGCCAATGTCCTTTAAAATACTGATGTGGAGCACTTCCAAGTAGATAATAGTAACTAATCCAAAGGCACTGTTCACCATAAGCAAGTGGGATTGGGACTTGGAACATGGAGATTATTCAAAGCATAAAAATCAATTGACATAACTTACAACTTTAACAGAATGAAGGAGGGAAAAACCTAATTTCAGTTGGTGTGAGAAAAAATGTGTTTAGTAAATTCCACACCTTTTTATAATAATAAAAAAACAGCAATTTGGAGCAGGAGCAGAAGGAAAAGTATCCGAACATAATAAAAGCCACATAGAAAACCTCACAGACAACATCAAACTGAGTTTGAAAGAGTGAAAGATTTTTCTCTAAAATCAGGTACAAGACCAGGGTGCCCCTCTTGTCACTTCCATTCAACATCATCCTCAATGCCCTACCCAGAACAATTAAGGAAAATAAAAAGGAAAATGTAAGCTCAGTTCATAGATGACATTGGAAAACATGACATGTGGAAAACCCTAAATATCTCCTCAAAAAATATTTTAGAATTAAGCAAATGCAACAGTGTTGCAAGATTCAAAAACACAAAAAAATCAATGATTTTATACACTAACAATAATTCTCAAAGAAATTAAGAAAAAGAACTTTATTTACAGTAGCAGCAGAACATACCTCAGAAAAAAATCTAACAAAAGGGGAAAATATGTATGTTGAGAGCCACAAAATGTGTTGAAAGACATTGAAGACAAATAAATGGGAAGATATCTTAGGGCCATGGGTTGGAAAGTTTAATATTGTTAAGATGTCAGAGTGGATAGCTTCCAAATAAACCCTCATCTACATTATCTGATGACCTTCAACAGTGGGGAAAAGGTGCTGGAAAAACTGGATATCCACATGTGGAAAAAATGAAGTTGGAGCCCTACTTTGTGTCATAGAAAAATTAACTCACAATAGATCAAATACCTAAACATGAAGGCTCAAACTGTAATAGTCCTGGAAGATACATAGTGAAATTCTTCATGACACTGAATTTGGCAGTGCTTCTTGGATTTGACTCTAAAAGTTCAGTCAACTAAAGTAAAAACAGTTATGTTGGCCCTCCTTAAACTTAAGAACTTTATACATCAAAGGATATCGCTGGGACAGAAGGCCACCCACAGACAAGAGGAAAGATTTGCGCTTATACTTCTGATGCAAGATGAGTGTCTGGAGTATCTAAAGAACCCTACCACTCATCAGCACATAAAGGAACAGCCACACTTAAAGGAGAGGACTTGAATAGATTTGTCTCCAGAGCAGATACACAAGTAACTGATAAATCACTGAAAATGATCTTGATGTTGAGGGAAATGCAGATCAGAAGTACAGTAAGATGCCACATCACACCTGCTGGGATGGCTAGTTAAGAAGGCAGGGGGTCGCCGGGCGTGGTGGCTCACGCCTGTCATCCCAGCACTCGGGAGGCAGAGACAGGAGGATTGCTGAGTTTGAGGCTTGCCTGGGCTACATAGTGAGCTCAGAGCCAGCCTGAACTACAAAGCAAGACCCTGTCTCAAAAAAAAAAAGAAGGCAGGCGGGGGAAGAAAGGAGTGGGGAGCAAAAGATAAGTAGAAAATACCAGAGGAAAAAGTGAATTTGGAGACACTGGGACTCCATACAGTGTGGCAGGATTGTAAAATAGAGAAGACACAGCAAGAAGTTTTAGTGGGTCTTCAAAAAGTGAATCATAGATTTTCCTTATGACCTGAAAGTTTCACTGCTTCCCACTCAATAGAATTGAAAAGAAGGACTCAACCTGGTACTTGAATTCTATTTTCTCTGCAGCATCATTCAGTTATACAAAGGTAGATGCATCTCATGAATCTGGCAAACAACAAATAGGTAAGCAGAAAGTGATACCCAGCGCTCATCAAATATTACTCAGACATAAAACTGGAACACAGTTCTGACACACACTAAAAATGAATGAACTCTGAAACATAATGTGATAAAATAAGTCAGGGCTAACAGGACAGATGTTGTATAATTTTCTTTATACAAAATATCTAGACTAGAAAAATTCATAGAGACAAGAAGTAGATGAGAGGATGTCAGGAAATGCATTGGGGGTAAGAAAAGCTATTGATATTACAGTTATTGGTATTTTGGATGATGAAAAGTTTTGGAAACAGTGGTGACAGTTTTTACAAGGTGGTGAATGTAGTTGGTGACACAAATTGTATGCTTAAAGTTGGCTAAGATGGCGAAGTTTGCATTATCTATATTTCAACACAATGAAAAGTAATTCAGGAACACCTTCTCCACTAAAGAGGGGGCCTCTTCTGGAGAAGTGACAGCCCAAGGAGCACTACTTTGGGTCACATGCCTTCCTGCTCACGGCCCTCCTGAGAGGTGATGGGTGAGACTCACCACAGACTCTGCCGAGAGGTCAGGGCGCTGGCCTCCACACCCCATTGCCCTGTGAGTCTGTAGCGATGATGGACAACCCACTTCCTCCCCTTCCACCCACCAGTGAGATGAAGTCAGCAGGGGCTCTGGGTGGTTTCAGATTTCCTTGCAGGAAACTGGAATTCAAGTTTTCTCATAGTCTGATCTTTATGGCTCTTTGTGTGGAAACTGCTAAAGTCTGGCCTGTGATTTGTGCTAGAATCTCCTGTCAGCTACCTCCTGTCTGATTAGGTCCAGGCAGTGCTGGAGTGCAGGAGAAGACTGAAGGTACAGGGAGGTGCTGAGGAAGCCCCAGGCCTGAAGACGGGAAGTGGTTGTGCCACACAGTATAGGCCTGTGTTGCCCTGGACTAATACCCACCATTTTGGGTTCTAGAAGAACCAGAATAGAACCCATTTCAAGGAGCATTCCCTGCATTCCCCAGCCTGGACCATCTGGGGTGACTATCCCCACCAGACCTGACCCAGCACCTTGGTCCTCGCTCTCCATCCCTGAGCATTCAGGAAGGAGCTGACTCAGAAAGGGGCTGACTGAGGAAGAGGCTCTCTACTCACCCCTGAATGATTCTTCTCCCTCTTCCACACTCTTCTTCGGAGTCCAGTCTTGGGAGCAGATCCCTCCAGGGACCCTTTCCTGTCTCTGTAGTGTTCTGTGAAATTTTATCCTCAGATTTACCAGGTTTTGTTGAAACTTCCTGTCACCTCCAGTAGGCATCCAGCCTCCACAGACTGCCCTCACTCTCTGTGCTGGGCCATTCTGCAGTTGGCTCGGCTAGCTCCACCCAGTGTTTTCTCACCCACCTCAGCCAGAATAGCAGCAGGAAGCCAGTGACTACCCCTGCTTAGGCTGGTGCCCTTGGAGGTGAGGTGCTGGCATTGACAAGAATATGGGATATGTTATGGGTCTTCCGTGGCCCTGGACTGCTTACCCTTGGCCAGGTGTGGGACAGATCCCAGAGTGTTCAGCCTGAGAACCCTCCACTACCCTCTGTCCTACTGGTCCAGCCTCTTCCTTGCCCCCAGGGAGTTGGTGGGAGCTCTTTGGGTGAGGCTGATCCCTGCCCACCTGGACCCTCATACTTTGGCTTTGAATGTGTAACAAAATGCATCCATTCTCTCATTTAACTCTAAATTTTTACAGAGTAACATCACAAATCTGAAAGGCTCTGGTGCAGATCCTCCAGCAGTTAGTTTCCAGAATAGTAGTAGCAGGATGATGTCATTCTACAATACCCAGAACAAGCAGCAGAACGCAAAGGGCCCATACTGCTCCCTCTACCCTATTGCCCTGCATGCAGGCAGAGTCTGCAGTTGTCTCCTGGCCTTTCTTTATGACCACAGAGTGTGTGTAACCCTGAACAGCACATTATTAACTTCACAGTTGAACTTTACAGAAATGGGAGCTCCGGCTTTCCCTCAACTTGTCACTTGAGGGCTGTCCTTGTTCACACGGCTGCTGTGGCCCATGGTTTTCCTGGATTGCAGGACAGGCTGAACTTCATTCTCTTCCTCCTGATGGAATTTGATTTTTTTTCATAGCATTTTGTTTTTACTACACTCAGCACCACTTAGAGAAAATATGTGAGCCTTTCAAGCCTTGAGAAGGAATGGCTGAGCCTTGGGTTGGGCAGTTCTTAAATTTTGCTGAATACATCCTGTCCCACATCCATGATGGGCATTAAGAAATCCATGTAGCCATACAGTGTAGAGTGCAGTGTGCTGTGGACTGAATGTTTGTTCAACTATAAATGAGCTTGAATACATATTTCTTTTTTAATAATAGTCATGCACTGGTTAAGGACAGGGATATACTCTGATAAATGCCTCTTGGGCCATCTCATCAGTGTGATACCAGCTAGCTCTTTCTCCCCATCACTTCCTGGCACTCACAGTCTCTACTGACTGTAGAGACTGTGCTGGACATACAGGTGGACATGACCCCCACACCACCTGCAGGGAAAGGAAGATTTTATTTTCTTTAGAGTCCCACACCTTATAGGGGGCTCTTATTTCTGTCTGCCCCTCAGACTCTGACAGTCAGAACAGGACCTTTTGATTTGTTCATTACTGAGTCCTACAATGTCAAACATGTACACAATACAAGTGAAAGAGATGTAGTGGTAGGGAAATTGTCAGCAAGGTTGGAGTCAAAGCTTTAAAAAGAAAGGAAATTGTATCTAATGTTATGGTATCCTCTCCATCTCTAATTGCCCTTTTGGTTTTAATATTTTTCATTCATGCCTTCTGACTTATATTATTTTTTCATTGCTGAAACACAGTATCTGACACCTAAAACTCTAAGGAGGAAAGGTTATTTGGCTGCAGTGTGGAGAGGTTTCTGTCTGTAGTTGACTAGTTCTGAGGTAGCGTGACATGGCAGGGGGTCAAGACAGAGGAGAATTGCACATGGTGTGGGGGCAGGAAACAAAGAAACTGAGGCAGGAGGGAGAGGAGGGAAACAGATCCTTTTGGGCCACAGCCCAGTGACCACCTCCTCAACCAGGCTTCCCCCTCCCAGCATTACATTCAGGCATAAACTCATCAGTGGACTAACTCTCTATGAGTTTCACGCCCACCAGATCCAGTTACCTTGCCAAAGCCCCACCTAGGAGCCCATGAGACTTTGGAAGACATTTAGATATAGACCATAGCACCTTCTCATTTACTTCCTTTGCTTATTAATTAGCATCACCAGAAGTTTGACAATTGCTTTTTTTATCAGAAGCACAATTTTGTCTCTGCTGATATTTTCTAATGTACACTAGCTTTTTCTGTCATCTAATTTGCTTTCACATTAGTCTTTCCTTTCTTCTGTTTCCTTTGGGTCTACTATGTTGACTTGTGGTAACTTCTTTCTCTTTCAAGATTGCTCAATACTACAAATCTTTTCTTGAATGTAAAGACAAATTTTTGGTTCTCTTTTGATTTAATGCTCCCACTGGATGCTATGGGTCTAGATATATTGTACTTCCATTTGTATTAAATTTTAAATATCTTTAAAACTTCTATGTGTTTCTTGATTTCTGAGATAATTAGGAGAGTGGGAGCTTTTAAGAGACAGCTATTATTATTGTAATTTCAAAACGTGTGGATCTGCCTTTAATTATCCTGATTCATCTGCATAACAGTGAACACTTTTTAAAAAAGTGTAACAGATTCTTGGGAATTTGCCTTAAAGCTTGAGATGTAGATGGACAGACAGCATGGTATATACTGTGTGTTGTAATCATGGCATAGACCATCCCATGCATCCGTTACCTGTAATTAGGAATGTGCTGTCCCTGCTCACCTAGTCACTTGGCTAGAATGGCCTGAGAGGAGCAAGAAGAGGAAGGAGGCCTTCCAGGCCTCCTCTGGTGCCCCCAGAGGCAGATCCCCATGGGCACCCTGGCCAGTGAGCCTCACAGTACCAGATCAGGGCCAGGTTTTTAGGGCCCAACATAGAAGGGTGGAATTTTAGTGGCCACAATATTTTTAAAACTGCCATACACTCAACACAAGGGTTGCAACATGCTTACTTATATACATCTGAAGTCCCCATGTGCTTCTACAGACAATATGAAGACATAGTAATGCCAGATTGTGGCTCAAGTAAGGTTTCTACCATTCTCTCGACCATTTTTATCTTATGTGAATTCTCCTTACAAGACTGTCAGACTCCACGCACTTAAATTACTTTACTGTCAGCAGATATGACCCTGTTCTAGGAAATGCACTGAGGTCCACCGGGTAGAGGAGTCCTCAACTGTGGAAGTTAGGGTGAAATTTCAAATTAATTGGTTTTGTGATTTGTCCTGGGACATTGGTAGCATACTTCTAGGTGTGGTTAGATAGGTCAAAGGAGACGGTGTCTATATCTGATTCCTTGTTCCTCCCACTCTGTTCTCCTGTTCTATTTCCTGTCTCCCATGAACTAAGTATTTTTGCTTCACCATGCTCTTTGGCATGGTATTTCTGCCTTGGAGCTCACTAACCATGGACTGAATCTTCCAAAACCACAAGCCAAATTAACCTCTCCTTTAAAGTTGTGGGGTTCAGTTATTGTGTCTCAGTGACAAGAAAGTTGACTAACACAGAAAATTGCTGCCCCAAGTGTGTGTGTGGGGCATGCTGTTTTGGCTGTGCATGACCTTCTGGTTTAAAAGTCTTTGAAACTGTATTGAGAAAGGAGTTTGGAAAGGTTTTGACATGTGGCATGAAAATCCATAGACTGATGTAAGCAGATCCTGATGAGTGATGCTGGTCAGTGCTCAGAAGAGCAGAATGCTAATAGAAATGAATACAGTAAAGGCCAAGCTCAGGAAGTTTTAGCTGGGAACAAGGATTCCATTGGTAGTTGGAGGAAATCATGTATGTTATAGTTTAGTGGAAAATTTTTAGACAAGATACCCAAGTTCTGAGATTTTACAGAAGATTCAGATTAAAGGCAGTAGACTAATAAATCTAATAGAGAAAATTTCAAGACAACTCAGGCCATGGAATGGATACTGTTGCCTGTTTTTAGCCTGGTTTATGAGGAGAACTAGGGCAAAAGGGAAAGTGGAAAATGTAAAAAAACTTAAATTTTGAACATGAAGTAACTATATGTAAAGCTGAGGCCAACAAAAAGTTATGGGTGCTAGATACTAATGCAATTATAAATAAACCAAGTGCTTTGTACAGGGACAAGAAGAAAGATGTCTGATGGCAT